>JNEY01000086.1:319380-332075 GCA_020875895.1 Aphelenchus avenae | reverse complement strand
GGGGGGGGGGGGGGAGGGACCCCAATCCGGCAGCCTGATTCCGGACTGAAAAAAAGCCATGCTAAGGTTCAAATTCTAAAAAAAGACTATAATAGGGCATTTTCGACCGAGATACAAGACATTTCTGGTAGAATGGCGAATGCCGCGGTGAATTCAAATGTTTTAAATCCTGTAATTGCATTATTTAATTTGTTGGCGACCAACACATTGGAGACCCTTTGAGTATTGGGCTTTAAGATGCTGAAATTTTTGACACCACTCAGGTACCGGATCGGAGTCCGATCCGGGGGTTGTTCCGGTCCGGTCCTGTCCGGTGGTGGCAGACCGGTCCGGGGAGGGGGGGGGGGGTGGTCAGTTGCCTAAGCCTAGTCAGTACGACACGGCGTACAGTACGAGGAGGGATCTGTACGGCACGACACGAGGGGCGTCTACGCTCCCTCTACACAGAACTACATGACACCGTAAAAGGGCTAACGTTGGAGAGGTGTCTAGAACCGGGCCGTGCCGAGAACCTGCCGTGCCGTGAGGAGGCAAAGCGGGCACCATTACGGCTCGACGAAACGGTGGCTATGCATGCAAATTTCAGGCGGATGCCGAGTCGCAACCGAAGGCGGCGGACGAGAAGTCCCGCGGCTCACTCATCCTCGCGGATGGCGAGGCACCCGACGGTCGATACCTGGTCAGCTTCGTGGGTCATCAGATTAGCGTCCACCTTCTGCGGCTCTCCGGCTCCACGCCGAAGGTGGAGTTCGTCGGCCACATCCCCGGCGAGCTCAACATTCGCAATCTTACACCGACGTCGGCGGCGTTCAGCAACGGCCAGGTGGACATCACCGGCGGAATGACCGGCTGCGGGTTCCGCTGGGATCCTAAGCACGTGCTCCGCCTGGACGTCGAGAGCAAGCACGCGAAACTGATCGAGGTTCGTTGCGAAAAGACCTGCACAAAATACGAGACATTGGTCCGCCCTAGGTGTCCGTTAGTCCCGAAGCCTTTTAGGCCTCGTACCCCCCCCCCCCCCCCTCCGTAACGCCCTTGACCTTAGGATGCGATCCAGAGTGACGCTTAGGCTCGTCAGCCTACCCGCAGATCTAGGATAGTTCGGCTTAGGTGGCGGCATTAGACTTTTGCCAAGTTAGCGGCCGAGGTGCTGAACGAGCCTTGTGTGTATTAAGCTTAGTTTGACATTCTCATCGCAGCAGTGGCACCTTGCAGGCATGTTTGTCAGGCCCTGCGTTTGGCCAAACTTAGGTAAGTCCCCTTCGCAAAAACCGCCCAGTCCTTCCGTATTTTTCACCTTCTCAAGCAATCGCCTTTACGTCCGCATTCCAGATCGACGGCGACAAGGCGACGTTCGGCTTCAGCGGCGCACGCACTCATCTCGTGCGTCCCGAGATGATGAGCTGGCTACACGTCACCGGGCTCACCCATACCGGAATGACGGGAAGCGCTTTCAACGGCGACATCTGGGCGCTCACCGGGCTCATCACCGACAAGCCCACGTGGGAAAAGTCCGGGCTGACGGTGCCCGACGTGGGCCGCGACGGCGTCGTTGCCGTGGACCCGGTGTCGGAGACCGTCTACGCGATCAGCAAGACCGATGGAGTGCAGAAGGCGATAATCGACATCTAAGCGGTTCTCTTTGGCACGATGCCAGCCTTTTGAGGCTTTAATTTAAGCGTACTTAATGTGTAATTTGCTCTGCTTTTGTGGTAGTAAAGAAAAACATGGCAATAAAGAGAACCCTTCCTTCGACGTACTTTTGACATCGACGGAATCCGGAACGAATGGACTCGGACTAAGGTGTGTTTGCAGGTAGCCAGCACGAACCGGCAGTAGCGCGACTGCAGGTACGTATTTGTCACGACCTTGCTTCGATGCGTAGCGGAACCGAAGTCGATGACTTTCACTCGGAACGGCTGATTCACCGAGTCCACCAACATGATGTTCTCCGGCTTCAGGTCCGCATGGATCAGCCCCAGTTGCTTCAGCTTTAGTAGGGCCGTTAGCACTTGTTGGACGATGGGCCGGATACTGTTTAGAAGCAGTGGGGCGAACCTGAAACGCACGCGCGTTCATTGTGTAGACTTGGCGGATACATGCACCGTGCCGACTTCCATGCCGACCTCCCCCCAGGCGCCGCCAAAAAGTGTTTTTGGGCTTTTTAGAAATAAAATTCATCAATGATTCAATACCTCAATGGTTTTTCAGTCCAGAATAACACGTATTTACCTAAATATGCCCCCCCCCCCCGCCGGCGCCCCAACAAGATTTTTAGGCTTTTTTGGTAAAGTTGCCTTGAAAATTTACTAGCGGCTGGGCTGCGCTTCGCGCAGCCGGCGCCGCTATCGGGGTTTACTTGTACCAAGCAGACAACGTATGAGTTAACAACACAGACTGTTTTTAACACAAAAATGAACGCTATTTTGGATTCTCCATGCAGGAAAGGTCCCTAGAACCGCAAATAAGATGCCTTTTTGTCCGCCTGGGAAGCATGCTATAGCGGGCCCGCTATGGCATGTAAGCATGGGACCCCCCTACCCCTCCAAAATACCCCCTTTACAAAAATGAATGCCATTTTTGGATTCCCCATGCAGGAAAACCCCCTACGACCGCAAATAAGATAAAGTTTTGTCTTTTTGTCCGCCTATGAAGCATGCTATAGCGGGCCCGCTATGGCGTGTAAGCAGGAGCCAGAAGTTGAAACTTGATCGATCATAACTTTTTTTCTAGCCAACCGATTCTGCTGAAATTTTGCACTTTTACGTAACTTAGAAGCCCTATCGAATGATACCAAACTTGAGCCGCTAGCGAAAATTTTTTTGGGACGGACACCAAACAGCGCTTTAGTGTATAAGGATTTTGCCTTGGTCCCCCTTACCTCGGCGGGCCTTCGGCCCGGCTCCAGGGGTGCGCCGCATCCTGCGCACCCCCTAGCTACGCCACTGGGACAATGAAACATCGATCAACGTTTCTTTAGTTTCCAAAGGTGTCTAAACACTAAAAGATGCATTATTAAGCCTTTTAAAACTTAAAAAGTGTCCTGCTGTATGCTTTTTGCCCCGCTTCCGTTTTATTCCACCCAGAAAACCTGGCCCCAAGTAGGTTACTTCCACCCCGATTTTTCCCTAAGCTTAAACTATGCTATAGACCGCCGCTAGGCGCCTACCGGCAAAATTTTGCACTTTTTGGGCGATTGTTTTCATTCAAGTTGACCGCCGTCGGACGTCCTTGAACAACCTTTGAATATTACTTTTCCAACCTGTCCTAATTGGGCGAGTATGCTCAACACACTTGTCAAAGTAGTGAACGAAAGTTTCGGACCCGGCTTCGCAATGACCGAAGCAGGTTTGGGCCGGGACTGGGGCGATGGCCGTGACCGGGACCGGGCCGGGACCCGTACCCCCGGATTCCGGGACCGGGATTCAGTGCAAATTCTGGCAGCGATGAACGGGACCGGCCCGGGACCGCCCAACTCTGTACGGAAATATGCTGCGAGCTGCAAGACTTGCGTTCGGACTCACTTTGGTTTAAATTTCGTACCTTCGGACTCGTTCAAATGTTGGAAAATCCCATCCCCTCCCATGGCTGCAGCGCCCCGAACCCTGCGCTGCGAATTCGTTCCCCTCTCCGCAATGACCTTGCGAAACGCGTGAAAGCGACCGCGAAGAAGAGACACTTAGTCACCGCTCATTTGTTCCTCGCCGTTCGCGGAGCATTCCCGCAAGCAAAAAGCGCCGTCGGGAGCGGCGGTTTGCACGTCCGAGGAAGCAACCGGTTTCCGGAGTGGGAGCAGCGTCTTCGCCGATGCGATGCGCGTGCGTTTTGCATGAAAACAAGAGCCCCGACGCAAGGATGCTTCCGTCAAGATGATGAACCCGACAAATGACTTACGCAATCGACGCATGAAAAGATGGTCCGTGAAAGAGTCAATTTCCGAATGTTTTTGGCTCCGAGGTGGTGTTTGAACTAGAGTGTGCGCTGTTGGCCTAATCATTTCCCAGTTGGCTCTGTCGATCGGCAGAATTTTGCCATTGCCCTTCGATCCTTCGGACTTCCGGCGTCCGTCCACCGTTATGCGGTCGTAATAGTTCCGTCATGACGGAGTTCTCAGACGGACCGACGGACGAGACTGAGGAAAAGACGGATCGCTCGTCTACCTTGACGAACGCTGACGTTCTGATGGACCCTTCCGTTCCGGTCGTCTGTATTAGGGCTGGGGAAGAATCGGAATCGGAATCGGGATATCGCAATCGGAATCGAGGTCGAAAATCGGTCTTTTTGCAGGAATCGGGATCAGAATCGGAATCGGTTTTAAAATTTTGGAATCGGTACGCGACCCGTTGGGTCCCCAGCACTAGTCTGTATAACGGATGTAGGCAGAGGAGGGGGCAAGGCGGCTCGAGGAAGCCGCTATGCATTAGCCCGCTTAACGTGGCGTGTATTCTGAAGAAGCACCTAATCAGTTTCCAATACGGAGCGCCATCTCAGTTTATGATTAAGAAATTGCAGCCATGTTCCTTGGTATACAGCGCGAAATCGTACTCTGTACCGTAGTGGCGCAGAACGGGACGGTACGGCAGGTTTCGCAGTTTAGCGCCGTTCCTTATTCCGTACTTGGCTACAGAGGGAATCCTTTGATTAGCACACTCTTACTAGTAACTGGTAAAAGTAAAAGAGAACTAATACTTTCAATTAGCGGGCAATCTCTGCTTTAAAAAATCAACGAGTGACCAACATACGGCTGGGCGGTTTACAAGCGAGCTATTTTTTCCATAGCGTCGCCGTAGTTCAGGAATAAATAGGAATTTTGTCCTAAATTCTTAACGGTGCTCACTTGACCCCGATTGACTCAGAGCTGTTGGCCAAACACGCGCACGTAACGGTACTCTTCGGCGACCTTTCGCCTTGGACTTCGGTAAATTGTCCACCCACATCCCCGCCAGCCGTACCCGAATGAACTCTGTTGTCGAGCTCGGATGGGCCCTTGCGGTGTCCTTTTTTTGGCTCGGATCTTGACGAAAGGAAATTCCGATCTTTTTCGTTTCAAGAGTCGCAGTGGAGTACATAAACGCGCAAATAACTAGTGGATGGCGGTGACCGTTACTTTTATAAAACATCGACGGAATTATGGATTACAAACCGGTTTAAAAGTACGCGGTTTCGTTTTCAAGTTATCCGCCTGAGTCTTCATCGCATAAGTTGGCCTTCGCTGTCTCGCAAAGACGTATGTGCGTTTGTCCTTCCGTTGACTGTCCCGGCCATTGCGTGGCCCTCGTGCGGGGAACGTTTGGTTAACCTGGAAATCAAGTTGGGCATAACTGAAGCCAACTGAATATGTCAGACTCTGAAGCAGGCTCATCTGAATTGCGCTCAGTTCAGTTTTAAAAAAAATGCGGTTCGCGCAGGGAAAAACATGACTGTAAAGTGCACGAGAGTGGACTGAATTAAACTGAATTTTCTACCCAATGGCTCATAGTTGCCTGGTACCCCCTAATAAAACAAACCTACGCATCACAATAAGGCACAGATCCCCGTGAACTTATAGAACTTTCATGAAGATTTTTTTAAGACTGTCCAAGCATAGGCCGATGTTATGGACTGTCTTTTCCACGGAAATGTTTTGTCATTCTGACGCTTTCTGAATTCGCGGATTCGAAAGCATTTTTTGTCGCTTCGCTGGTGACGGATTGCATCCGCGTTTGGACAAACTGCGTTTGCGAAAGATCGCGCTATTTTTATTGTTCTTGCGGATCTCGGCCGTGGTCAAGTCGTTCGCGTAATTCCTTGTCGATGTTTAACCAGGCACCATGTCCTTGATCCAATGAATATTAAGCTAGGATTTTTCTATGGATTTGTAGAGGCGAGGGTCGTCGCAGTTAAAACTTTCGTCACAAACTTTTTTGCTCGGATTTTTGGGTGAATTATTGCGAGTACGAGTAACGGGGTCTCGAAAACCGTATTTCCTGTATCAGGGATGCGGGTCTCGGTCTCGGTCTCGAAAACCGAGACTCTCGGGAGGTCTTGTCTCGGTCTCGGTCTCGGTCATGAGAGAAAAAGGCTAAAATGGCCCGCCGCTAGGCGCCGACCTACGAAATTTTCACTACATTTTCTTTAAATTTCATCCAAAATTTCGTTGGTGTCGCCTGCGGCGGGCCAATTTTAGCCGAAATTTTTTTTCCATTTTTGACTGCGGTGGGACGATTTTGGGTCGAAAATATTTCAAGTCTCGGTCTCGGGGGGTCTGGTCTCGGTCTCGGTCAGTCACATTCCATCCCGCATCCCTGTCCTGTATTATAAGACCCTTGCAATAGAAGCCCCCTTCTAATAGAAGCCCTTGAGGCTTCTAATTTTTGCGCGATGCAAGACTGCGCATTGGCATACCCACGCTGTTTCCGACCCTTTTACACGTCTTGAGGCATTTTTGACGCGTTCCGCCTTGACCTGAAGCGATAATGATTCATATATGAACAAGAAAATTTGTCCGCTCAACTAGCTCAACTTGACCGAAGTGGGGACTATTAGGTGCTTAGTGGGTTCCAAAAGAATGTTTCTCGACGGTTAGAGCATGATGATCGTTCTGAGATATACTTTTGAATGAAGTCACCCGGTTCGTAGGTACATACCGTATTTTTTCAAATAGAGCCCCAGGGGCTCTGTTGTTCGTAAGGTGTCTGAGAGGGGGCTCTATTCGAGGTGGGGCTCTATTTAAGGCTGGGGCTCTAATTTTCGGACATCCGCCGCAAGGCAAACGTTGAGGAAAACAACCTGGCAATAACAAAAAAAAATCACTGGAATTCAGGTATTTTTGTACAAAAACGATAAAAATTACTTCAAAGATGGTACCGGTTTGATGTAGTGTACGAGCATTACAAAGCGTAGTGGCCGTATTCAATTTTTGGAAGGTAGCTTCACGTGAAAGCTACGTCTCACCTCGTAGGATCACATAGTGGCGATGGGGCTCTATTCAAGGTGGGGCTCTATTCAAGGTGGGGCTCTAATCGAAAAAATACGGTATGCGTGCTTTACCGGTGCTCGTGCCTTATCGGATAAATAGAACCGAGCCCGGGAAGTGGTTCTAGCAGATAGATTCGCGGGCAGAAGATTGCTTGCATCGCCTGTCTGGTCGAACGAGTGTTCACTGCTTTTAATGTTCGTGGACACCTCGAATGCGCGTCATCGTCGACCTTGGCGCGCAACTTTCTCAGACGTTTTTCCTTCGTGATGCAGTAACTTGCACTAATTGCTCAGTCCCGTTCTCCATCTTTTAGCAACCGCAACAAAAGTGGTCCGACTCCGATGACCTTGTGAGCTCGACGTGACTTTCGTACTTTTAATTTTAACGTATCGGCTCCGACCGGCCTTCCTATTCTTCCTGGACGCCTTCGATGCTCGCCATGTCGCCTGCCTTTCTACGCATATTTTTGCTTCTCCAGTTCGTCGCATTGATCTCAAGCATGCCTTGTCCCACGTGTACAGGATTTAACGGAGGTAAGCTATGACAGTAGCCTCGGACTGGTCTTGGGTTTACGCTCTTCTGAAGGCGCTCTTTTATTCTGAGCTATTGGGCGGAAAAATCGACACACTCGCTTTACCTGAATCATAAAATGTTCGAAGAACCGAGTATGTTTGTTCGCAGGACTTGACGTGCTAAGAACAATACCCGTCGTAAGCATCACCGCCCACCACTAGGGCCGCTCTGACGACGCCTGGAGGTGGGCCCTTTTTCTCGTTTTAAAGAAAAATGGTCATCGAAATGGGGGGTTGTGCATTTCATGCGTTGCAACGCCAATACGGTGTGGGACGGACTGGCGAGCTCTTTGGCACCGTACTGAGTGAGTGCTTGGATCCTTAGGAAGCATGGTTCCGGAAATACTAGGAAGGTCCTGCCTGACAAACCTCAAAAACGCAAGAAAAGAAACAGGGCGAATTCGCCGCCACCGCTCGGAATTAACGGGATCGTTTCCAGGAATGGATATGCCGCCACCGCCACCGATGGGGAACGCCTTTCAGCGACGGTTCTACGACGGCGGCGGCCCGGGACGGAGATGGGGCTGGCGCAAGTCGTGGTCTTGGGACGACGACATGGGACCCGATCCGGGAAACCCGTTCGGTATGTTTCAAGGCAAAGCAAAAATGAGGCGGTAAGGCTAAAGACGACTAAGAAATTAAGCTCCGGCTTTAGTTACCCTAAAAATAAAAATAGGCTAAATATAAAAAACCCACTTGAACTTCATAAACTAAGAAATATAAAAATGAAGACCCATAAAAATTTTCGTTCTCGAGTTTTGGGGTACTCCATAAATGTAAAAAATATAATACAAAACAATATATAAAACTGTTTTGTAAACAAATTTCTCTGTTTTAGCCGATTAAAATAGCCACAAATAAACATAAATTTTACTAATTCTTCTAGCTGGTTGCGAAAGAAAATTGCCAGACTTCTTGTTTTTTTGCATTTAACTGGTCTTAGTAAGAAGAGCCCGCTTTCGCCACTTCTGCTGGCGGCATCCCGACCACCCAAAGTGTCTTGCGGCCGACTTTGACTCCTCGCCATCCGTAATGCCTCCGCCACCACCAGCAGAAACTGAACCTGTCCAGCCGAACTATTATACTCGGCCGACACCACCACCAGTTCTCTACACGCCTCCGCCACCACCGGTAACAAGGGCGCCCGAGCCACCGGACTATACACCACAGCGATACGGTTACCTGGCACCGGAAGCTCGAGAGGCGATACTAGTAAGTACGACTAGGACACCTGGCCAGTATTCCTTCCCCTAAACCGGCTACTAACCTGGATGATGTCTTGTCCGAGCCTTCCGCATGAGCCATTAGCGCCACTGTATTTACCTCGGCTTAGCATGCGCTCCGGCATCCCTCCATCCGTCATAGCGCTGCCGCATGCGCATAGTGTAGTTGCATGCTCCAGAGTGCTCCTGCATGCGTTGTAGGGGAAGTTCGGGGAAGTTACCCGCATGGAGCGTATTGTTATTGCATTCCCCGAAGCGTTGATATATGCACAAAAATGCTTCCGCAGGCAGCGTAGTAGAGGTTTGGATGAAGTTTGGGGAAGTTAGCCGCTGCAGCATAGTGTTACCGCATACGCCGTAATGTTAGAGCGTGCGTCGTAGCGTCACCGCATGCAGCTTAGCTTTGCTGCATGCGTCGTAGCTTCACCGCATGCATCATATGACTATCACATGCATCGGAATACCTAGCTTACCGGTTCGGACCGGCTCCGGGTCTTCTCTGTTCGGTGGAACCGGTTGGACCCTTTAACACCCCATGCCTTCTTTCAGCAAACCTGCCGCAGCGGCAAGATGAACTGCAAGGGCGAAGCGTACGGCACCGCGGCTAGGCGAGCGCAGGTCATGCAGTTCGAGATGGCCGTCCAGCAGAAGCTCAGCGGTGGCTATGCGTCATCTGCCACGGTGCAGAAGCGCATCGAGAAGCTCCACGAGCTCAAGAACTCGCTGGTGACGGCCGGTGGATTGGATGCGGAGGTAAGGGATCGGAGGATAGGCCGCGGCGGATTATCTGCCACAGTTCTTGATTAACTAAGGTGCTGGAAGGAGGGTGGGGCTCTCTGAATAGACTTATGGCTATAACAGAAAGCACTGGCGTCACCGGCGAAAATGTTTGTATTTCAGTGATGGAGGGCTTTTCGGATCTGGCACGATTGGACTTACCCCAGAAGAAATTATAATCCGGCGCATGCATATGCATGCGTGGGTCACGCGTACTAAGAGTACACATGCAGAAGCATGCATGCAGTGAAGTCTTGCGTACAAAGGGCACGAATGCAGAAGCTTGCATGCGTACATGCATGTGTAATAAGCCGTACCTCGTGCAGAAGCATGCGCACTAAGCGGTACCGGATCAAGAAGTATGCATGTGTGGATTCGTGCGTGCTAAACATGCAGAAGCTATCCATCCAGGGCTGGCACTCACGTACCACTCAGGCGCATGCTCGCATGCTTCTTTCACTGTTTCTGCAGATAGCGACGCTACCTGTGCGAAGTAAAAGCGGTACGCTAGTCATACGTATTCCAAAGCTCATCTCACCACGGGACGTCGTGGTGACGAATAGAAGAATCCCGCCCTAGTCTTCCTCTTTTTTGAGGCGAAAACTAATTAAAATCTCGTATCGGTATCGGTTTATCTGTGGTTTTTGTATCGGTATAAAAATTCCGCCCTGCCCTGGTACCCTACAGAAGCAGTCATCAGGGCGACGTCGTCTCACACTACTAATTGTTCGTTGATCTAGGTCGCCGCGAGCAACGACGGCACCTTCCAACATGACGTCCTGCTGACCGAGCAGCAGTCGGGCGCGCTCATCAATCTGCTGAAGATGACCCGCTATAAGCGGACGGCGCTGTTCCTTGAGCAGATGCCCACTCAACGCTGGGAGTACGGCCGGGCGATTCCCTACACTTTCGACGACAGTTTGGGTAAGTCCTAGAAAAATAGCTGGGGCAAGAAAAAAAACAAATTGATTTTTTTGGGTACGCAATAAAAACTGACCGCAAAAAACTAAAATATAAGTAATAAGATTTTTTCTATATTAGTGTGGGGGGAGGGGGGTTTGAAAAGCTAAACGTTAATTTGCTTAATCGGGAGTTTCAGCGATCTACGAGCAGGACATGGTCCGTAGGGCGCATGAGCAGATCGAAGGGAGCACGTGCATTCGGTTCGAGTATTCGGCAGCGAAGCCGTCAGGAAACCACATATACTACGTGAAAATCGGCACTCCAACATTGTAAGTTCACGAGGACATAGCACTTTGGAGTAGTTCGCAGCCGGTTGTTGCACAGCTCGGCGGGATGTCTGTCTATTTTACGTTGTGCCCAACGACTCTTGCTTCGCAATAGATGTACCTGCGCAGTACGCGCATGCCCATCCCATACCCGGGCACCTTGCATGGATGGATGCATGTCTCCCAAACACGGTAAAGCGGAAGCCGAGCTTGGGACGGCGCCATTTTTATGCCCGTTTTCACCCTCATAAAATTTGGCTTTTTTGGCCTTTTCTTTACTTTTTCTCGATAATGTTTTAAAAAAGGTCGTCAACTGCCGACTAAGGTTCGACGAATTCTGTACTCAGAAAAGGCCAAAATTGATTAAAATTTTGGCCAAAATAGCCCTTTGGTAGAAAACAATCCAAAAATCGGCTCAGAAAACGGCGCCGATTTCGTACTTATGCCTTGCCCAGTTCCGTTCCGAGCTGGCCCGCGCCGTGCCGATTTCCGTTCCGTGAAAATCGGAAAACGGCTTGGCACGGCAACTCGGCACGGAACGAACGCCATCTTTTGGTTATTGCAGAGTCCAAGAAATTTTACGGACTGGATCCGGATCAAAAGCTTCGATTCCTTCGGCAAAACTCACTAACTTTGTTTAGCTGCGGCCTCTCATACATCGGAAAGGTGACGCCCGCGAATCCGATCTACCTCAGCTTCGCGTGCCAGGACCCCGTTGGCGTGGCCATCCACGAGACGATGCACGCGCTCGGCGTGAACCACCAGCACCTGCGGAACGACCGCGACCAGCACGTGAAGATGGAGTGGGACAACATCAACCCGCAGTTCTACGACCAGTTCGCCATCGCGGACTCGGCGCAGTTCACCACGTAAGCCAGGGGCCATTTTACAAAAAAATTCGAACCTAATAAAAAAATTAAAAATAAAGCTGAAACGAATCCGATCCCGAGTTTTAAAAGGCAGGCATTAAAAATTTTTTTAAAATATAGTTTAAAAATATTATGTCAGCTTGGGATAAGGCGTAATATTTCTGATGGCCGAGGCCGGGATCTATCCATAGCAGATCATATGCTGCTTTAGCGGCTGAACGGAATGGGAACGGAAGATTCCAGCATAATGCATTTGCTGTAGAAGCTAAATAAGGCCTGCCGCAGACGATACCGACGCAAATCTTGAGGAAAATGTAACAAATATAAGGGATTTTTCGCTGATGACGCCAAGCAGTGAACCGTTTAGCCTAGACTAGCCGCTTGGCGCGCTTCGCGCGCCGCGCGTCTAGGAAATTTTCGTTTGGGATGATGAAAGCAACGTGACGAGTAATTCATTCTTTGTGTCATGAACAGAATTGGTTCATGAGCAGAACTTCACTGATTCTGCGCTCGTTTAAACTCGCGCCACGCAAGTGGAGCGACGCCTCTCTCGAGTGCACTTTCTCAACGCGTGCGTGCACGCTGCGGTTAAGCGGGCGGTCGCGGTCTGCTATAAATAGCGCCGCCGACCGCGCTGCGGTTTATTCGGGCAACCAAACGGCAACTGCCGTGCGGTGCGCTCCCTGGGGCAACTGACCCCTTGGAGCACCCGACTGACTGCAGCCTCCCGTGGCCTTTCCCACTCCGGCTGCACTGGAACTCCGGTGCAGTTAGGAACCCCTTTTCTCCACCTTTGGCTTGCGTCACTTGTGTTATTCACACTCGTGTATTTCGGGTTCCACATGTATTATTGTTACATGATTTATCATGGTTTATATACCCAAGTTTGAGGTAATAAATGGACATGAAGTAAGTGTATCGCAAGCCGCCCATCTCCAAGCAGCTAAGATGGCTAGAAGCACACAGAGTAGCTGGAACTCCAGCCCAACTCTAGCCTAAATCCGAAGCATCTGCAGCAACCCTGAGTCTACCGCTGCCTGAACGGAGAGAGCCAGCCGTTCATGACA
>JNEY01000086.1:283614-300064 GCA_020875895.1 Aphelenchus avenae | reverse complement strand
GGGGGGGGGTAAAAAAAAGGCGATGTAATGATTACATATTTTCTGGAAGCCCCCTAAGGCAGAACAGGACCGTTTCTTCGTCTACATATAGTCAATGAGCATCCATTCAGAGGGCGACAAACCTGGCGAATGTAGTCCTTGTAGGGAAGACGGTACTCGAAAGTGCCCAGTAGGAAGACCATGTCGGGGAATGTGCCGACCTTAGCGCACGGCACGACGAACGAGTCCGACGGGAAGTCGTACTCGGCGCCCATTTGAGCGACCATGTCATCGACGATGTTGGGCGGGCCGGCGAGCAAGGCCGAAGTGGACGTGAGGGCGGCACGGACTCGCTGATTCACGCTGTACCGCTGGCCGAAGGAGAATCTGGAATTTGGTTGGGTCGGCGTTTGCAGTCGGCGAAGGCACGACGCTTACCGAGTCATGTAGACGCTCCAGCCGTCTTCCGGAATCGCCGGGACGTAGTCCCAGCGACTGGCACAGTTCTGAGTGTCGATTCCGCCGAATGTTATCTGACCGTTAAGCAGATCCGTCGATGTGTCCTCCTTGCTATAAAAAGACGTCATTGGAAGTGTTAGCATAGTGCGGCTCTAATTGCGCTACACTTTGTTTCTCAGCCCGTTTAGACGCACCTCGGCTTTTAGAAATTAATTGTAATTTTATACTTAAATACTAATTTTTAACAATTTATTTTGAATTTTTAAAAATTAATTGTTTTTAGAATTTGATTTAAGAGTTTTAATAATTAGCTTATAGAATTTTGGAATATCGGGAAATTCTCTCTCTAAGCCAGTATAGTACCTGTCGAAAAACACCGTGACGACCTTCTGCGGCAGTCCACCGAGGATGCCGTATATCGCGTATTCGTCTGTGGGCTCGCCCTTTTCCCGTCGGTCCAGGCCGAGAATGGCGTCGCTCGGCCAGTAGAAGTCCAGGTTCCCCCAGGTGTCGGTCATGTAGACGAAGGCGATGTCGAACGAGGCGCCGCCGATCTAGATTTATTCATGCACATGTCTAATCTCGCGGCATCTCCGTTACTTTCAGAGTGTCGTTGTACATAACGGAGCTCTCGGTGAAG
Source organism: Aphelenchus avenae (assembly GCA_020875895.1). Classification (NCBI taxonomy): domain Eukaryota; kingdom Metazoa; phylum Nematoda; class Chromadorea; order Rhabditida; family Aphelenchidae; genus Aphelenchus; species Aphelenchus avenae. Next base: position 298,986 of record JNEY01000086.1, on the reverse strand, counting down.
AGCGTATTGCAGCTGTCCTAAAGAATTAGGGAAGACCGTTTCACTGGCGAACTAGCGCGCCTACCGGTACGTATGGCGCGCCCAACGCGATCCCGCCGAAGGGACCGTCGTACACGGCGCTGCTGGACTCGCTAAACAGATTTGACAGAGAATTTAGGCGAGAATGAACCGTAACGGCGTACCTCGGGATGTAATCACGTCTCGACGGTGGACCGGCTCCATACGTGCATGGATGTTGTGGGTTTCCTGCACTGAAGAAGAACGCCTGCCACCAGCTGTAGTCGAGCGTGACGTTGAAAGTCTTTGCTAAAACGTACCATATGCAAATCTAGGTTGCGACCGGTTTTCCGAATACGCCGCTTACGGTGGCGCATTTCAAGGGCTACTAGGTGTTTGGGTCTCGTTGTTCGGATCCCGGTCTTGTGGGTCCCGTTGTTTGGGTCCCGGCTAAAATTTCGTAAAGTCTTTTGGGTCCCAGTATTTTGGGTCCCCTTGTTTGGGTCCCGGTCTTTTGGGTCCCAGAAAAAATTAGCAAGTTGCACGTTGTATTTGTATATAAGTCTGTGCTTAAGCTAGAAAATGGGCAAACATCATAATACTGAGCCTAAACCTAAGCTAGGACGATGGCATAGCAACGTGTCCTAAGCTGCTGGGCATTTTATTACCGGGACCCAAAAGACCGGGACCCAAACAACGGGACCCAAAAGACCGGGACCCAAGACCTTTCGAAATTATATCCGGGATCCAAAAGACCGTGACCCAACCAACGGGACCAAAAAGACCGGTACCCCAACAACGGGACCCAAACAAAGGGTTACTATTTCGAGTCCCCATCTCCGTTTCAGTATGTCCGATTCAGTACGTCCTTATTCATCAGTGAGTTACACAGGTGACGGGCCGCCACGGGATCTAATTAGCTTACCGGGCGTTCCTAACAAAACTTCGACCGTAAAGACCTCGTCCCGAAAGACTCCGAAGTCATCGAAGGGCCCCGAGTCGGTGAAGTTGCGGACAAGTGGTTGAGCCTTGTCGGTCTGAAGTGTCTGCCGTCTGCGGTGCTCCATACCGCTATGTAGGGATGTGGCGGATCTAAAAAAGAACATGCTTCTGGAGCCTGTCGCCCTAAGCCTAACCTCTCGGACTAAGTTCTAGAGCTAGTGGGACTAAGCGCGCTAGAGCTAGGAAGACTAAGCCCTGCAGCCGTTGGGACTAAGCCTAGAGCAAATGGGAGGATTCGACTCAAAACTTTACAACTTTGCGGGCATTTGACTTTTAGAAGCAGAAATTAAATAAATTCCGTCTTTTGGGAGCAACGCATAAATTTAGGGCAAATAAATTTGCAAAAGTGGCAGAAGCGCGATAAACGCAGGGTCACAGCGTTGGTTTATTTTTGCCGCATAGGGTTGGTCTAAACGAAGTAAATTATTGTGAGTTCGCAGGGCGGAGAAAGGCAGTGCCTGCTCACAGCGGATCGCGAAAATACGACCGCGAAGTGCTTCATGAGCTCACCTTTGTGGTCCTCGAAATGCCGGTAAGACGGGTTGATGGCGGCGACGGAGGGGCAACTGGACGACGGCGTTGCCTTTGGGAGTCGGTAGGGCGAAGACAGTGAGGCAGACCGCACCCGCTAACAGCACAAGACGCTTCATTTTCTCTCGGAAAAGGAGTGCTTGGCATCCCTAGTGGCCTAGGGGTATTTGTACTTGTGCCACTGGGCGTTCCAGCTGCTTCGATTTAGATCTACAAGGTGCGGATGGGAGTGGCTAGCGGCGTGGAACGGGCGTGTACCCCTAGTAAATGGGCGTTGGTCTCTGTGTAAAGTGTGTCAGTCGCTGATAAGAACCCGCTGCTTGGTCAATTTTTGTAGGCTGCGGAGTGTGGCCTTGATCCCGGATGACCGACCAATGGAAGCGTCCAAAAGTACGTGGGGTTCGCAAGACCTTTTTGAACCACGCCTACCTCTCGTCGACATTTTGTGAACATTACCTCGAAGCGCGCCCTACCCACTCGTTTTGAGTTCACAAAGCATCCAAGGTCACTTTATAGAGTGTACCCAAATGTCGTGTTCCAGTTCGGACAAAATATAATTCGGACACAACGTATGCATTGCTAGCGCCCCGTTAGGCATCTTGGAGTGAGTTTACTGGAGACCGACAGTGAATGTCACACTGGAACAAAGCGCAAAGGTGGTCATTTTGTTGGAGGGAGAAGTGCTTCGGCGAATAACGATTCACGAAGGGAATCACACCTGAGTTTCACTTGGCACGGCACTTTTCGCGTCAGTTGGTTTCCACTAGGGTTGGCATCAGGTCAGGGCAGCCCTGACCTGACCTGCAGGTCAGGTCAGGTTTTTTTTGCCCTGACCTGATGACCTGAATCTTGTTTGCCCTGACCTGCAGGGCATGCCCTGAAATTTTGACATGACCTGATGCCCTGAACTCATACTCCTTACCAACCCTAGTTTCCACATGCTTTCGGGGTGACTTACGCTGGTGGGATGCGACCAAGCGAGCGTACGCGAGTACGCCATCCAAACACCTCCAAAAGTGGGTTAGCTTGAAAACGCATTCTCGCTTAAAAAGTTTTACCGCTCTTCGGGTGGAAAGTTTTCTAATGCGTCGTTTCACTGGGCAGAGCAACTCTGTCGGTCGCGGCGGCCTTCCCGAGGGGAACATCCATTCTATCTCACTCACCCGGTAACAACACGACTCATTGCCCTTCCCTCCTCAGCTAGTGTTTATCTTTCTACAGGCAGAAGCTCTACGACCAAAAGAGTTCACGTGTGACGAACCGACGTAACATAGACAACTTAGTTTGAGGACGCGCAGCCTTGAAAGGACCTTTATTCCACGAGACGAAAATAACACACTTCGTGAAAGTCAATTTTTTCATGAAGTGAGTCTTCTAGCCACTTTCACGAAGTGTGTTCACGAACCGACGTACCTCCTTTTGTCACTTGCGCTAGTTCGGCCTCCTTTTCCGTAGTAACTCTGCATTCCCCTCCCACACGACACTGTGACCGGTACTTGCGGTATGTTTGAGATTAAAGGGGGTTTTCTGAAACGAATGCATACCCGACAGGGTGTCATTGAAGCTGTAGAAGTTGCGCCACGGCGTAGCGTGGCTTTGGAAACCGCCAGCGCAGAAGGCTTCATTCGGGCATCGTACGTCCGTCGCGGAATTGTTGACGGCCGAGATCGGGCGACTCGCATCCTAAGCCTAAGCCTAAGCGTGGACGACGGGTGAGTAACCCCTAAGCCCAGTAAATAACTCCTAAGCACAGTGAGTAACCCCTAAGCCCAGTAATTAACTCCTAAGCTCAGTGAGTAACCCCTAAGCCCAGTAAATAACTCCTAAGCTCAGTGTGTAAACCCTTATCTCAGTGAACACCTCCTAAGCTCAATGAGTAACCATTTCGCCATGATATTCTTGACGCTATAATCATTTTCGGTACCCATCTTCAGTTGTTACAGCAGTGCGAGCCTCTGTTTAGGAAGTGCCTCTACTGCCGTACTACTAACTTCCGGCTAAGGATGCTTTGGACCGCCAGGAGTAAACGCACTTTACTTCGTCGATTCGTGTAATTCACGTATAACTTCGATACGCAAATGGAATCGCATGGAACTAAAGTATTTCAAAAACGAGAATATACTTAGAATTTCATTAAGGTTGTAGCATTCGAGAACTGACGCCAGTGCGAAGACAGCGCTGTTGCTCGTTGGTGATTAGTAGCCATTCGCTTCCGGATCGGTATGTCCGACGTCCGTCTTCTTACTGCATTCTTCAGGTTCCTTAAAGAAGCCATGTACCCTATAGCGTAGCTTCGCCAATCTTTGTGTCATACTAGGTCTTGTTTTTCCTCACCTTGCCCCACTCTCCCATGACGTCCTCGGAATCATCCCAAAAGTCGTCCTCCAGTGGACCGCTGCCAAAGCCCGAAGACGCTGTAGTATCGCCGACCGTTTCCTCCCGTGGAGTTTCCTCCACAGAGACGTTGTCAAAGCTCGCAGACGCTGTGGTGCTACCGGCCGTTTCCTTGCGCGGCTTTCCCCACTCTCCGATGATGTCCTCCGAGTCGTCCCAAAAGTCGTCCACCAGTCGGTCACCGTCAAAGCCCGCAGCAGCTGTGGATTCTTCAGCCGTTTCCTCGAGCGGCTTTCCCCACTCTCCGATGATGTCCTCGGAGTCGTCCCAAAAGTCGTCCGCAAGGCGGCTAACGTCAACGGCGGAAGACGCTGTTGTGTCACCGACCCTTTCTTCGCCTGACTTGCCCCTCTCTCCGATCAAGTCCTCGCAGTGGTCTAACAACATGGTGTTATCAATCACAACTGGAAGTTGTCAAAAGTTCCTGATGTATCGAAGTCACCATTTGCTTAAAGCTTACCTCCGAATAAAGACGTACCGGCCTTACTGGAACTCTGCTCGTTAGCTTCGCACCACTTGTCCAAGGGCCCCACGATGTTCGCATCTGCGCTTGTGCGTTTTGCTTCAATCAGTAAACGTTTATCGAAAATGACTCCTTTGTTACTCACATCCGGCTTTACTCGGGAGACGAGTTTCGCGTCTCCATGCAGGAACTTTGTGCATGCTCGGTCGATACTCTTCCGGAATTGGGCTATAGTCCACGAGAAGCTTTCCATAAGCTTGATTCTTGTGCAGGTAAACTTGTCTTGAAGTTTTCTTCTCCACCCGACGCAGAATGAAGTCCAGACTTTCGCCATCGTAGGATCTAAGCAGATCCTCGATTACTTTCTTTGTTTCTCAGTAACAAACGTTTGCAAGTCCAAAGCATTCTTCGCCGCCTTAGCTTCGTTCGTCGTGGCAAATGCAACGTAACCACAGTTGTTGTTCGCATCGACGAAGACATCCATCACTGTACCAAAACGAACCATCAGATCACGTACCTAAATGGTTTTCTAGCTTTCCTCACAACGCTCGGTATTGGAAAGGTACATCCACAAAGCGTCACGCATACAGTCGGAAGGGGGATAGGTTTGAGGATGCGTATCCCGAGAGCGAGCAGGATGGGGGGGGGGGATCTAAGGGACGCGAGGAGTGACGTCGGACTAAGCACTAGCTCACGATGAACCGGAATCCTACCTCTTGCGTCGTTGTACTTGCGCGAATATCGTATATTTTCAGCGTCCGCTGGGGCCTGCAATCGGAATCACGACGCCGTTTCGGGAGACCATCCGGAAATTTTGCGTTCAGTTCCTGCCACTCCTCTTTGGTCCTTAGTTTACGCTTCTTCGGAATTGCGCCCTCACCATTAAAATAAGTGCGTACATGCCTCTCGCGAGGCATTCTAGAAATTTCGTGTATTCCACGCTGCTTGCCCTTCGCAACCGACGACGGTAGTGGCGCATTTAAACGCATAAAGCGCACTGAACTTTTTTCGAACACAGCGTTTATTGCCTTGTACGCACCATAAGTACACTTTCTCCATTCAGAAATAGTATCAACGTATATTTCGGTCGTTCATGAAATTAATTAAACCTTGAGTACTTAGACTAGGCTATCAGTGCAATGACTAAGGCGAATTCATAGAAAACAAATGATAGTATCACAAGGTAGACTGCATCTAATGGGCAAATGAGACGCATAGAGTAATAATCATGGGTGAATGTTTCCAGCATGCGCTTCTAGGGTGATTACCATTTGGAAGCTCTCTTGAAGAGGATGTGCAGCTTTGTTGGGACTTCATCACCCGTCGCTGATTCACCTAGGCCAGGCGCTAGCTCCACCTCCATTGAAGCACTGTCCCCTTCCACACTGGCTTCGTTGCTGTCGTTTCTGCGTTCTTGCCCCGATGCTTCTCGTGCACTTCTCTCCTCACGAAGGTTCGACATAATCTGGCACGCAACAGCGTTCCGTCGCGCGATCGCAGCTCGTCGAGCGGCAGCAACACGTTGGGCAGTAGCAGAAGTTCGTGCCTTAAATCACCACTTTTGCACAAAAAATTTTCGCTTTTTGCCCTAATGCAGCATCATTTAACAAAACATTATTGTCGCGGGCACAAAATTTTAACACGATCATTTTTGCGCTATTTTGTCTCGTTAGGCGTACATACCTTGTCAAAGCGCCCTAGATATCAACTGACCTTTTTAATGGTCACATTCTTAAGGCCGAGCGTCGACTTTGCTGATAAAGTCCTCGGTCGGTCGCTTGTACTGATCGATGCAACGGAACTCATCGTCGCATCCTCCTTGTCCAGGAGCCGCTCAAAAGCGCTGGGCGAGAGCTGGTACTGCACTCGAATGAGAAAGTCGAGCCGATTACGCTGACTGAGAGGCTTGCCCACGTACTGCTCCACCAGTGCACGGATGTTTCGCTCACGGTGTACGTCCGCCGACGGCCGTCCTTTCACCGGTTGTGCCGGGTTGTTGTTATGCCTAAGTATAGTACGTGAACACAAGATGACACTCGGTTCTCTGCCTCATACCTCACACTGATATTGTGACTTTTTTCTTCAAGCTTCCGAATTCGGAGCACAAACTGACTGAGGACTGGACCAGCTTTAGGAAACATTGCGTTAAGCGCAGCGTTAGCACCTTCGCACGCATTATTTGTTCGAGCTTCCCCTCTCAGCGTCCTCAAGTGACAGTTCCAGTGGCGCGGCTCGTAACGCGACGGACTGTACTGTCCGCGCACCGTCTTTCCGATGTATGTGTCGCCAAAGTAGCGCATGAACCCTAAAACGCTCACCATGTGAATCTCGAAACACTTCCGCGTCAGGTATTCGGTATCAACCTTGCTTACGTTCAACGTCTTGCCGATAGCGATGTTGAATTACGCATGGGACCAGTTTCCTTAGTGCTTGACACAGGTCATCGTAACCGGCTTCCACATCTAGCAAGGGCATGAACGCGAGAGCTGCGAATGCGCGGAGCAGTGCACGTACTTCCGGCAAGGCATACAGAACGAGTAACCCTTTTTTCTGCACGTGCAGCCATACATTCTTCGCAAGATGGAACTAAAGTGTACACTTGCAAACTGTTTCAATTCTATCTGCCTTTGCATGCCACTTACATAACAATACCATAGCTCAGCCATCGGGAACAGCACTTGCATTGCTTGGGAGAGTGCCAGTTCGAAATCTAAAACCTTTTTTGTTGTTCAGTACGACCGCCGTAGGCCACATGCACGCGCTGGACACTTTGGCCGCCTAAGCTTACCGCATATAAAAGCCGAAGGTTTCAGACACCCCCGTTCTTGTGAATTTACAAGAAGCGTTAGCGCTCGCTGGTACGTAACCTTGGAACGGTTGGGTAAGAGAATGAAGCAACCGGGAATCGATGACTTTTCGACGACTGCATGGATGATAAAGAGCGAGTCCCAGTATCGTGCTGCGCTATAGAACGTGCCTAAAGCAAGTATACAACCAATGTGACGACCTTTCCCTGGCGCAAACAATAAGCTTACCATCACAGCACCATGTTCTGTTGTTACGCAACACACTAATCCCGTAGTCCGAAGCAAACGCAAGAATGACGGGCTCATCCGGAAAAGCATCACGGCTGTCGAAGAGCAAAAATCGTTCGTTTCGTACGGTCTGCGTAAGCACTGGTGGCTAAACAGCGCTCTTTATTCGTCAAACCCTGATTAAATACGCATGTTTTTTCTCCCTCTCTCCCCTCCCCCCCCCTTCACATCGGGCTCCTAAAGTGTTTGACCCCCCCCATCGAGCATCCTTAGGTGTCTACCTGATCCTTCTTCCATACAGCACGTACAAGTTTTGGCTTCCTTCTTCCCCCCTCCCCCCAAGACGTGCAAGTTGCCTACCCCCAATCCGTGTTTTGCGCCCTCGCCCTTCAGACACTAGTACCATAAACACTGACCAGCTGCATTTGCGACGGTTCCAGATCTGCGGTGGTACCAAGGTCCACTTTCCGCACCTTGTTGATCGTTTGCTGTAACGACCGCAGCGTAGGCATTACTTGCAAGCCGTCGGCATTCAGCCCTTCCTGCGCGTCCGATGCAATTGCTCCAGATGGGGTTGCAAGGTTCGCAGAAGCTGCCGTTTTGAGCGTTGTCACACGACGCCTCTTCTGAAGTTAACTTAGCATGTAACACTTTTCGATTGTAAATCTTCTTAAAAAATTACCGTCGAAACCTATGCATTCCAAGGCTCTTACAAAAAAACCGACCTCAACGTCATGCGGATCTGGCATGTGATTGTGCGCACTGCCATTGTTGAGTATCACGCTACACTCTTCTGCGATGAGCTTGCCCCGTGCCGGGCAGCCTCGATGGTACTTCGCACATCGCCAGTCCTCCACTCCTCCTGCTGTCGTTCGATGATAGATCATGACGTAGCCATCTACAACGCGTGCCGGCTTTCCTTTAAGACTTTGAATAATTTCGTCCATCCTGCAATATGACCTAAGCATACTCTAACTTTGCTAGCTTTTTAAAGTACATGATGTTCACCGAAAGGCGTACTCATTCTACGCTTACGTAAATCTTGCACATTTTATTCATGAAGGAAACACGTGTTACTCATTCCATGTCGAGGGGCCAATGACAGTAGCGATTGACACAGCAAGACACCGCATAATAGAGCAACACTTGTTCTGAGCATTATCTACCTACATGCCGTAAGAGGTTTTTCTTAACGCAGTGTACACAGCAAAATGCTACTTTTCCAGATTTGTCCTTCGACCACAGTATAATTCTTACGGCATGCAAACGATTTGTTTGTGCTTAACGCAGAGAGCAGTTTAGGTGGTACATAGAGATTTATACATTTAGAAGATTTGTATCAGAGTGAAGTGAGGATCAGAACTTGCCCGTAGAAGGTGAGTACAATTTAAGGCTTGCCCGTAGAAGATGAGTAAAACTTAGGAACAACGTTGGCACAGGACTTGCAGGTAGACCTTGGAAACTCTAGACATCGTCCGCCTCGTCCTCAGTTTCGGGGACATAGTCGGAGTCATCGTCGTTGCCGACTTCGTCCATGGTGAAGTCCGTGTCGTAGCCGGAGTCGTCACTGGCTTCGTCATCCACCTCGAACGCCGGCACGAAGGTGGCAGTCGGCGGCATGATCAGAACCTTAATACGCACTAATAGACATTTAGCGTAGAAACAACATACAAGACGCTTCGTCTTAAAATGCACTATCGCCTTACAGTGTAATCGGTTAATTGTTTCAGACTTAGACCTTTCGCTAACTATGCATTGCTAGCCCCACATGCACGTTTTTCTACTTGGACAGTCCTACAGTCCGACAGTCCTACTGCTCTTCATTCAAGTTGCTTGGCACCAGACTATCTCTTTTCCGTTACCCTTGCCTTATGTAACGTGAGCAGCAAGGCTTGCAGCTCTCATTTACTTACCATCATTGCGTTTGGTGCCTGCACGATATGCGTTGGACCGTTATTGTGGAGCAAGTGGTGGAATGCCAAGACGCAGTAGACAGCATTTGCAAGATGCTCCTCGGGTTCGCACCTGAAAGATGGCTTCGTAAATGATCTTCGACGACATCTTAATAGCAGCTTATTAGATGAAACCTTACGTCGCCTGAGCCAACGAATATCCTTGCCATTTCACCCAGTAATATGACTGTCCATTCTGCATGACCCAGCCGAAGACTTCCTCAACCTCATGTTCACCAGCATCAGCCATTTGGGCGTAGCTCAATCACCTTTTCTAAAAATTCAGCTTGAAGTTGCCTGCGCATTCACGATACGACACAAGTCCCTTGGACACATTTGCACGAAACAGTACGCATGTAACGTTAAGCTTCATTCCTCACTCAAGCAGGAATGTGGACTGTTCAATTCCCCTTACGCAATAGCTGGTTCGTTGAAATGTGATCGATTCTTAGCTGCGCAGCTCAACTTACGCGCGTATGGCGTTCTGGGCCAACCAAGTGCTCTCTTGGCTGCGCATCAATTAACCGCGTGCGCATCCTGTCCTGATACGGTACTGGTTTGAATGCATCGTGCGTCAAACAAAATGCACGCCATTCAGTTAGCCATTACAAGTCAAAGTGACGTACACCGGACAAGTCAAAGTGAAGTACTGAGAATGTCCAGCTAGCTCGCTTGCTACCAAAAAAATGCACTACAGTTAGCTCACTCTCCAAATCTGTACTGTAAGATATGTACTATAAAAGGCGTACTATTCATGTGTACTGACAACAGCCGTACTGTCGAAAGCCGTACTGTCAAAATAAGTACTGTCGAAAGCCGTACTGACAAATGTGTACTGTCGAAAGCCGTACTGACAAATGTGTACTGTCGAAAGCCGTACTGTCGAAATCCGTACTGACAAACGCTGTACTGTCGAAAGCCGTACTGTTAAATGTGTACTGTCGAAAGCCGTACTGTCGAAAGCCGTACTGACAAAAGCTGTACTGTCGAAAGCCGTACTGTAAAAAAATGTACTGTCGAAAGGCGTACTGTGACAATGTGTACTGTCGAAAGCCTTTCCGCAGTAGCACATTGCGGAGTCCGCTAAACGACATGGGTGCCGCTCTGTTGCCTCAACCGGTCGCTAGGCGACAACGAGGACCGCTTTTTCGAAGTATCGCCATGCCGACTTCACCGTCGGCTCAAATGGTCCTCACCCTTACTCCCACGACGGGCAACAACAACAACAACAACCGGTCGCTAAGGAGCGGAACACGGGGCCCACGGCTACAGGTCAATTCGGCGAATGGTAATTCGTCGGCTCAGTCTTTGGTATTCGTATTTCGATACTTCTAAGCCTAATCCGGAACCAAATCTGAGCAGATTGAGCTTCAGCCACCCTCCTTTTGAAAAATTGTTTATGCAATGATGTAATAAACAAAGCCGCGCTCAGCGGCTTATCACGGCCGCCGGGCCAGTCGGACGCGGAGATAGACAGTGAAGGTCGACGCGGCGGATATGCACATGGCGATCAGAGCAATATCGGTAGTCGGAGGGCAGAATTCCGATAACATCCTGATGCGTTCGCAAAGCCCCCCCCCCCACCCCCCGCACTGTACGGCGCCAAGTGGTCACGCAACTGCCGCTGGACGCTCGCTAATGGATACGCACTGTAGGACTGAGGAAGAATCGGAATCGAGATCGGAAATCGGTGGTTTTTTGGCAGGAATTGGAACCGATCCAAATTACCGATTCCACCGATTTTTCTTGAGCCATAGGCGATACCAACGAAATTTTAGGCGAAAATTCGAAATTTTTAGTGAAAATTTCCTCTGGCTGCGCCTAGCGGCTGGCAATTACTAAATGTTTCGACATTTTTCACTTTATGGGCGCACTTTATAGAAGGCACCGCGCGGTAAATTTTGGGAAGAATCGGAATCGGAAATCGGTGTTTTTAAAAAGAATCGGTTTAAAATTTTGAAACCGGTACGGAACCCGAGGGGTCCCCAGCCCTAATACGAACTAACAGCAGCCAGCGGTGGTCAAATGGACGTAGATCATAAGAATACCAACCTTTATTGTTACTACAAAAAAATCACTTTTGGATCTCCTAATAAAGGACTTTCGCAAAGCCAATGCGCTCGTTGTCATAGTCGAGGAGCGTGCAGTAGGAGCGTCCGAAGGTGGAACCGAGCCTCCACATGTCTTCCTCGAAGTTTGCGCCTTGCAGCATTAGCGTACATTGACCTGGATGATTGTGAGGGAGCTGAAATTTTACAGAATGACGCCATGATTCTAACGATAATGATTCTAGCGGACCTGGGTACTTAGGTGGACGGAGCTAATAGCTAAATAGGTTTCCAATCCCTGAGCTATGAAAAGCTATTCGAGGGAGGCTCGACGTTTGTCCGGCACATTTTAAAGAGCTGCCAAGAACCGATGGCGCGCTCCAACCCTCCTCCACCGGGTCATTTTAAGGTGGATTCAAAATTATTTGGAGCTCCGCCGGTAGGCGCCGCCCCGCTAAAAACCTCCTAAGCAGAAAAACGACCAAAATTCTAGATTACGTGAAATAAAACTTTTAATTAAAAATATTAAGAAAATTAAATTAATTTAAAAGGAATTAAAATTTACAAAATTGAGTCATTCGATAAAATGGCAAATAGTCGAGAAGTGATTATCACTAGGGTTGGAAATAGTCTCGAAAAAATACTAATTTTCACAAACTTAATTGAAAGTCGCCAAGCCCGGCGGTCTCTTACGACATTCGAATGATACAAACCTTTCGAATGTAGTCCTTGTCGGGAAGTCGGTACTCGAAGGTGCCGAACTGGAAGACCATGTCGGGGAATGTGCCGACCTTCGCACACGGCACAAAGAACGCATTCGTGTGGAAGTCGTACTCAGCGCCGGTTTGGGCGATGACCTCGTCGACGACCTTCGGCGTAGGGGCACCCAGGGGGATGCTATTGCGGCACTTACCGAGTCATGTAGACGCTCCAGCCCTTTTCCGGAATCGCCGGGACGTAGTCCCAACGACTGGCACAGTTCTGAGCGTCGATGCCGCCAAACGTTAGTTGACCGTTAAGCATATCAGTCGACGTGTCCTCCTTGCTATAAATGACGTATTGTGTTAGCAGAGCAAATCCCTAACTGCGCTACACTGTGTTTTCCAAGACTTAGGGTGGTTTCGGCTTGACTGCGGCTTCAGACGGATGTCGGGGTTTTTTTCTGACTTCGATTTCGAAAAAAATGGAAAGACATTCTCTTGCTTTCCGCTCAAGCTGAGTGATGTTCTCTTAGGACGCCAATATAGTACCTGTCGAAATACACCGTAACGACGTTCTGCGGCAGCGCGCCGAGGATGCCGTAGATGGCATATTCGTCGGTGGGCTCGCCCTTTTCCCGTCGGTTCAGGCCGAGGATGGCGTCGCTCGGCCAGTAGGAGTCCAGGTTCCCCAGCGTGTCGGTGATGTACAAAAAAGGGATGTTGAACGAGGCGCCGCCGATCTGGATTTGTTCGTGAAAAATGTCATTGCAAGTGGCTCTCCATTACCGTCAAAGTGTCGTTGTACATGATCGAGTTTTCCGTGAAGAGCGTCGTGCAGCCATGCTGAAGAATTAGAGACGGCTGTAGTCAAGAAGTAGGAACAAACGTACTCGTACTTAATACTCCATTCATAACATATTTCCGCTAATTTGCCCACGTTCTCTCCTGCGGAAGACGGCCGCCGAAAATTTGGGTAATTGTGTAAGGCGTAACGAAAATTAGGTAAGGCGGCGGGGGTTTACCAGTCGTACCTTTTCGAAAAACTCCCCTTTCTCAAACCCCCCTCCCAAAATTCTCCGTAGCCACCTCGGGTACTTGGATATCAAATCTGACGTTGTTTTTGGTTAGATGGCAATGAGAATGAATTTCCTGGAGCAAGAATAGTCCTAAATCTGAGAAACAAAATTTTAACAAAAAATTTTTTTAAATTTTTAAACGCAGGATACGAAAAATGATCCCTGGTGGAGTTATCTGGGGAAATACGATGTTCGATGTCGAAAACTGGCGAGCCTACCGGTACGTATGGTGCGCCCAAGCCGATCCCGCCGAAGGGACGGTCGTACACGTCGCTGCTGGAATCACTAAACAAATTTTACGTGGAGTTTACGCGAGAATGAACCGTGAAGGCGTACCGCGGGTCGTAGTCACGTCTCGATGGAGCGCCTGCGTACTTGCACTGTTTCTTCGGGTGTCCCGCGCTAAAGAAGAACGCCTGCCACCAGCGGTAGTCGAGCGTGACGTTGAATTGCTTTGCTGAAACGCTTTCCTTACCGTTGTCTCCGTGTTGGGGGCAAGGGGTTTATGAGGGAGGGGAGGGAGTCACCAAAGTTGAAATGAGGGGTGTGATAATATAGGGGCGGGGAATGTTGTTTGCCCTCTCCCATACGGAGTCAGGAATCAACCTTTTGCTTCACATATCCTATAGGATTTCCTGTTAGAAAGCATACCTAGCAAATCATGCCCCTATGTTAGTTCCCCTGCCCCCCGCCGCCCGCCCATAATATTGCTTCCCCCCCCCCCCGATACGGATAAAGAACCTTCCTTCCTAGCACGGGACGAACCACGAGCACGGCCCGGTTCGTGGTCTTCTTAGGGAAATAAGTTTGCAGTTTCGTGTTCCGAGCATACGCGCGCGAAAATATCCGAGTCATGTGGCCAATACTGGCGCTTTGCGTCAGGAAAGGGTGCTGATAGGTGGTCAAACGACTCCGACGACGTTAGCTTACCGGGTGTTCCCAACAACACTTCGACCGTAAAGATTTCGTCCTGAAAGACTCCGAAGTCATCGAAGGGCCCCGAGTCGGTGAAGTTGCGGACGAGGGGCTGCGCATTGTCAGCCAGACGTTCCTCTTGTGCACGGTTCTCGTTTCCATTACGGACGGCTGTGGCATGTCTTAAGAACAATATGTTTGAGCCACTTTTGAGCTACGGACACGCTGGGCCTGGGCCTAAACATGGCCTACAGGAAAGGGTAAAATTTTTATTTAAAAGTCAGTGTAATACCAAGGGGGAGTTGGCCTCCTCTCCTTCACATCACAACGCTTTTCCCGGGAATTATTGGTCAATTTTTTAAAAGTTAGACTTGCATCAATGTTCCCTCACGGCCTTGCCTGGAGCCCAGGACGCCGCGGCTCCCTAGGGCCGGAGCGACCGGCTACCCGCTTAGTCATAACGAAATGGACTTGCGCGAATTCTCATAGGGAAGAAAGCCAGACGTAACTCACAGCGGATCGCGAAAATTCAACTATGAAGTTCTTCGTGAACTCACTTGCCCGGTCCACGCTGTGCCGGTAAGACGGGTTGATGGCGGCGGCGGAGTGGCAACTGGACGACGCGGTTGCCTCTGGGAGACGGTAGGGCAAGAACCGTGAGGGAGATCACACTCACTAACAGTACAAGACGATCCATGTTAGCTCAAACAAGCAGTGCTTGGCATCCCTAACGGCTCAGGGGTATTTGTACGCGTGCGACTGAACATTTCGCACAAAACTGGACGCGAACTACATCAAAAGTTTGATCTAGAAGGAGCGTTTGGGAGTGGTCATCCGGCGTGGAAATGGCGTGTACAGCGAGGAAATGGGCGTTGGTCTATTCCTTGAAACTTCTCGAGCGCTGATAAGAACCGCTGCTTGCTCATGTTTTGTAGGCTTCGGAGTGTACCCTTGGTCTCTGCTGGACCGACCAGTGGGCGCGTACAGATACTATGCGAAGTGCAACACCTTTTTGAACCACGCCTGCCTATCGGAAACATTTGCGAGCGTAGCCCGAACCGCCCAACCTTTTGTGATCTGACAAAAGCCTTAGGCCATTTTTCTTAGCGTAAATTTCGAAAAGTTACGGGTTCATTTAATTTAGCGCCATCCGTGGAAAGTAGAGATCGGCACCCGTACCAAGGTACGGGCCTACCCATACCCTGTATTTTACAGGTACGGGGTTTGGCACGGGGGGGGGGGGGTCGTCTGCGGGTAC
>JNEY01000086.1:249344-267593 GCA_020875895.1 Aphelenchus avenae | reverse complement strand
GGGGGGGGGGGGGGGGGGGTGTGCCTCGGTCGAAGGCCCTTTTCACGAGGTTGGTGTACTCACGTTCGGATCCGGTACCGAGTGCAGGAAGGGTAGGCCCACGATTACTGCCACTATCACTGCGAGTAGATGCAATGCGGCGTACGACGGCTCGCTAACGAAGACCTCGTGATATCGCTTGTCCTCGAGCACAACCGTCGCGCGGTAAAGAAGACAATAATCTTGTACAAAGACCACCGTAGCTCCAAGGGCGCACACCAGGCCCATCTAAGCGTACATTAATCTTTAGAATTCCGAATATGTCCCAAAGCATTTAGCTCCGCTGTGAAGATCGGTAGCGTACCCTTGTACGCACCGTACGTACAACTTACCAGACGTCAATTTTGTCCAGGATTTTCAAGTAAGGTTAGTTTTGGTATCTAATCCGGAGTTGGACTAACTTGTTTAGTGTAAGCATTAGTAATAATTCAAACTAGGTAGTAAGCACTAACTTTAAGTAATTCAGGAAAGTACAAACTAATGTCTGCTCTGTACCGTACAGGCACGGCACGGAGTTCGGTACGGCTGACTCAGCCCAGAACGAACTACGGTTCGGGTGGGTCCG
Organism: Aphelenchus avenae; assembly: GCA_020875895.1. Taxonomy (NCBI): domain Eukaryota; kingdom Metazoa; phylum Nematoda; class Chromadorea; order Rhabditida; family Aphelenchidae; genus Aphelenchus; species Aphelenchus avenae. Next base: position 266,989 of record JNEY01000086.1, on the reverse strand, counting down.
TCAGTACGGAGCATGGTTTGGCCACACTCTGCTCGATATTTAGCACCATAACGACCGGTACTGTACTGGAACGGTACGGAGGGAAACAGTATGGTACGGAGTGCTATATATTGGGGTGCGCTATGGTACAGAGCATGGTACGACTACCGGTCACCGACCTTTACACCTGGATATGGACTTACCGACAGCCCGGACCAGCTCTGTCCGAGCAACTTCGCGAAGCCGTTAACGCTGGCGGCCTTGGAGGGAAAGAGCGGATCAGGGTGAATGATAAAACCGAAGAAGAAGGTGAAGACCATGTCGCAGAACTGAAATGGTCATTGCCGATATGTCCCAAATAGCCTTAAGCGCTAAGCCGTATGTTTGACGCATGTTTAAGCATGCAAGAAGACTTCACAATAGAGACAACTGCAAGAACGTCTTCTACTTACTGTGTACAGACAAAGGAAGTATCGATACTCAAACATCGCCGGAGGCGACTTATGGAGGACCATCCACATTACGTAGATCTGCATCGCAACAGATACAAAAGTGATTGCGAATATCGTCCAACTGTACCAGTTGTCGAAGTCCATATGCTGACTTGAACACTTCTTCGCTGAGCGAATAACTTCATACAAGCGACAATGAACGACGGCTTATTTCAAGCAGGCCATAACATGCCCGAGTATTCGGAAGTTCCTCTTAACTCCGTTTTTAGCAGGTGCTATGCCCACGGCACCTTGCGTCCGCGTATTTTGCGTTCCTCTCTGACGATTTCACCTGCCAGTATTTCGTAAAGACGAAGCCAGCCGTGGTTTACACACGTTCCGCGAAGAACTGACCGATGAAGGCTGGGAAACGGATGACTGCATTTGAATGCCACTGTGGACATGCTTTTACAGGCACGAAAATATCAAGTCGATGACGCCGCAGTCTAGCGCAGCACCTGCTCAGCGCCTGCAAAGCGGCGTTCCTTGCTGCCTGATAGGGAGGACTATGAACGCCCTGAGCGAACTGTTAAACCTATCATTCCTCCATACCACTCCTAGCAGAATCTTACAGTTTAGTGGCTAGTCCTGGTAAAGCAAGTCTGCAAAATTCCATTGTTTAAGTATTTTAACGTTAAAATTAAATAAACATTCGGGACAGAAATGTTTTGTTGCTCAAAAGCATGGGAAAGCCCGAGAATTTCAACCTGCTCAGTCATGTCATATTCCAGATCTTTACTCACAGTTAGTGTAAGTTAGACGCAGGGTTAACCGACGTCCACGAAGTTTTCAGACACTGCCACTTATTTTAACAAACGAATCAGGTGTAAAATGTTTCAGTTAAATACAAAGTGGTCTCCTATTTTGGTGTATGAAAACTGCGCTCAAGGACCTAATGTATTACTTTATGTTTAGCCTAAGATCAAGTGTTGATAGACCCAGACGCGCAGTGACTGCCGACTTATGAAAAGTGAAGCCGCTTCACTTCGAAGCTCATCGACGCACTGACTCGGTCACCTGTAAAGTGGGGAATCGCATATCCGACATACGCGTCGAATCCGTCCAGTCAAGTTACTAGGGCTGGGATTCCAGATTCCTCCGAAGAAAGCACCGAGTTCCAAGTCCGATTCCAGTTTGTGACACAAGCAGTGAATTTCCAGACCCGGAACTGGAACCGGTCAAAATGAGCTCTAAGGGGACTGGAACTGCATGTTTCAGTTCCACATAAAATTCCACTTTTCTGCGATGCAGAGGCGGGACCAAGCACTTTCTTTTCCTCGTCGCCAGAGTTTGGGGACCCGGTCCCGGAATCCGGGGGTTTAGGTCACGGTCCCGGTGGGCTTCAAAATTCGAAAAAACTTCAACTTCAACTTCAACCTCAACGTTGAAGTCCTTAAAAACTTTAACTTCAACCTCAATTTCAACGTCGAAATTCTTCCCGGATGCCCAAATTCAAGCCCTATCACACTATGTAAAATTAAAAACTCGGCGTTGGAGTTGCAAAAACTTCAGCTTCAGCGCTGAAGTTCACGAAACCTCAACTTCAACTTCAACTTCAACCTCAACGTCGAAGTCCCGAAAACTTCAACTTCAACTTCAACTTCAGCGTTGAAGTTGAAGCTGAAGTTGAAGTTGAGGTTGAAGTGGAAGCCCTGGTCCCGGTCCCATTACGACTTTTTGGCTGAGACCACTCGGGTCAGTCGCAGGCGATACCAACGAAATTTTAGTCGAAGGTTTGAGAAATGTAGTGAAAAAAGGCGTCGGCCGGCGCTCAAAATTTCGCCAAAAATTCGTGGATGTCGCCTGCAGCGTGCCCGAGAAAACAATCATCTGGAATCGGTGGGCTGGTGAAAACACCGAGTTCCAGTCCCGATTCTGAATCCGATTCCTGACCAGCCCTACAAGTTACCGCATGCGGAGCACGGATAGTGAAGCAGATGGTTTCTCCAGGCTATGCCGTCATACTACGAATTGGTTTTTGCTACATAATAATACGGCCAAAGAGTTTGAAAACATGTATATGTTTGCGATAGGCCGGGAAGTCAAATTTTCCTTTCGTGTCCGTTCCATTAGCTCCGCACTTTGCTTTGTCGCTTTCCGATCCAGTACCGTTCTCAGATGTCCCGTCCCGACATTCGGTTACGCTGGGTATGGCACGGAATAGCACGGACCCCGCGGTTATGCGTCCCGGAGAGGCTTAGATAATGCGACAACAAGTGGGACTTTTATGGTACTTCATACAACTTATGCAAGCACAAGACACTACCGCTAGCACCAACTTCGTTCACAACTCTATGAAGCTTTGTACGTCATGCGTAACATTATCCGCCTCGCCGAAAGACTCTCATCGTAATGCCATCGGCGGCAGGCGTCATCGACGCCTACTGTGGTCGACGGCCGCCACCACTTCGTTCGTTTTGCCGAACATGTTCCCGAACCATTGTCGAAACTGTCGCCGAAGACACTGGACCGTGAACCGACGGTACGGCGTCACGAAGAGGATAACGAGGAGCGAGTTTACGGGAGCGTAGAGAGAGAGGAGCAGGAATCCGATGCGACCGTTCGATTGCGAGAGACGAAAGTGATAAGTCATCGAGAAGATCGCGACCATTATCGGGAACATGACCAAGATGCTCGGCAAAGAGATCTGGAATTACTTCGAATACTTCGTGTTTCTTGGAACGTAATTTCTTGGGATTTTTCGGGGAATAGTACTATTTGTTTTCGCTATTTTCTCGGGTGTCATGTGACATCGAAGAGTCGATCGAGGCGTGAGGCGACGCTGCGTCCATCGAGTGCTTCAGCTATCATAAATCGCTTCACTCTTACTAGAGGCTATGTCCTGCTAGTCGTTAATGCTCGAATACTAGCATTAACCAACATACTACTTCGCAAAATACTACGGAACATGTGGACGTTCTCACCTGCGCGAGTAGGAGCACAGTGAGCTGCACATGAAGGCGATAGGTCCTGGAGGAGAAACTAACTGCATTCTTGCGCAATGTACGCAATATCGCGTACACCGCGCCGAAACCCACGAGCGCAGCGACGATTACGCCGCTCACGACGGTCAGCATCATCAGCGTTGCCCATGGCACATCCGTCCGCAGGTAGATAATCACTATGTCGTCTTTAAGGAGCGGTCGTGCTGCCTCGTACTTGAGAATGTTCGGGATAATGTACTGCAATGAGTTGTTGAAATAAACGAATACGGCCGGGCTACGATTCATGCGGCAGCGCTATTGCCCAAGGGGTAGCGCTATGACTCCTCCAGCAACGCTACGTTGCATGCGATAGCACGATGGATTGGGTGTCTGTATGGTATATGCGGTTGATGTGTGCAGTAATCCTGCAATCCATGCGTCAGGGCTTTGGTCGGAAATAGGCTTCGGCGCTGACCATGCCCTACCGTTTTAACGGCAGAACGGTACGGGTCTGCACCGTTTAGTGGTAAAGGGCGCCGAAGTGTAGTCGGAAGGGGGATCAATGCATGCTTATGTTACGTGAACACGGCGGCTCCAATACTTTGCACTATCACGTTCCCCATCTTATAAGCTTACATCCGGATCCTGCGACGTTGAATGATAGAACGGCAGTCCGACAACCACCGCTAGGGCCGCTCCTACCGCATAGACGGCGCCGTAGACCCACTTGCTAACCAGAAATTTGTTATATCGCTGGTCCTCGAGGACCACAGTCATGCGGTAGATGAGGCAGTAGTCTTGTGCTGCGACGACCATTGCGCCGAGGGCGCAAACTAGGGCCATCTGAAGCTCACAAAATTTTAGACACACACATAAGACGACACTAACAGAGAGACCAGCTCCGCCTTGTCCTAATAGCTTCGCTAAGCCGTTAACGCTGGCGGCCTTGGACGGAAAGAGCGGCTCTGGATGCACAACGAAGCCAAACACGAAGGTGAACGTCAGGTCGCACAACTAAAGTTATCATAATTAATCACATGCGCACAATATTTGGACCACATGCACTTAGGAAGTCCATTTTTGAGCCCAGGTTTGGGCTACATGTAGGGGAAGCCTTCGGCTCAATTTTTTCCAGACAATGTTGCATTTGGGGCGTATACCCGCAGCCTGAAAGGTTATGCCCCAAGGGAGAGAGAGAGAGAGAGTCATGAGCAACTCGCTGCGTAGAGTAACTCACCGTGTACACACACAGGAAGTAGCGGTACTCGTGCATCGCCGGTGGCGACTTGGTGAGGATCACCCAGATGACGTAGACTTGGATGTTCACCGAAGTGAAAGTGATCGAGAACAAGGCCCAACTGTAGGCTTCGTCAAAACTCATGAAACAAGCGCCAAACGTGCTATTATCTAGGACTATCTTATAAGGCCGTGCTTGTTTACGAAGTTTTCCGCCTGGCGGGGCCACATTGACATTCAAAGCGTAACCTGGTACGTCAAGAAAAACCTAGCGTGACTCCCTATTGACGTCCACTAAATTGCAATCTGCGAAGAACTCTGCACCAGCAGGAAGATCGCGTGCGAAAACGGCGACGTTCATAAACCATAATATGCGTACGAAATGTGGAATGCGGAAACACGTATTTGCGGGTAGTGGCCCTCCCCATACGGTTGTAATAACCAGAGCCTTAGCAATATGGAGCCTGGAAATGTGGAGCCTAGCAATGTGGAAGTAAAGGCTTAGGTTAATGCGAGAAAAGGTTGGACTTTTACCGCACTGCATACACCTATATTCAGCTCTTGTACTCAACCCAACAATAACGTGAACAGCAGCAAACATCGTTGGCATGTGACTACGCAGCTTCGTACATGATGCGTGACATTATCCCGCCTCGCCGAAGGACTCTCATCGCGGCGCTCGTTGACGCGCTCTGATCGACGGCTGGCACGACTTCGTTGGGTTTACCGAACAACGTCCCCAATCGCTGTGGAACCACCCGGCGAATGCACCCATCGGTGAACCGGCGGTACGGCGTCACGAAGAGAATGACGAGGAAGGAGTTGACGGGAGCGTAGAGAGAGAATAACAGGAAGCCCATCCGTCCGTCGGTCTGAGAGAGATGAAAGTGGTATATCATCGACAAGACGGCGACCATCATCGGGAACATGACGAAGACGCTCGGCAAGGAGAGCTGAAATCAGGGGTGACCTCTTCGCGGAGCGAGTGTCATTCAGTCTGATGAACACCGAACGTTAGCATTCAGGGCCATAGAAATACACCAAAAATATCCTTTCATTCAATGAATGGGAAGCTTAACCTGAGCAAGCAAAACTTCTGCCCTACCGGCGGCAGAGTTTGTGACCGACACGTATCTTACTCCGTGCCCGTAGTACGGTACGGTACGGTACGGCAGTACGGGCCTACCTCTTCCTGGTAAAGATCGTTAACTGGGAGCCGTACCGGACAGTAGGTACGGTACGACAGTGCGGGCCGTAAAACGGTATGGCACGGTACTAGTGCTAAATATCGAAAAGACTAGAGCCGTACCGTACTTCGTACAGGCCGACCCCACCCATCCGTAAGCCGCACTGTCATGCCTCACCCGCACCTTATTCCGTACCGATAGTACGGTACGGTACGGCCGTGCCACATGTAGGGCTGCCGTCTTTTCTTACTGACTTTCTGGGTCAACGTTCTTCGCTGTGAAGCATGGGTACAACTAAAACAGCTAGCTACGTTTCATTCTTACAGTTACGTAAGATGCTAGGGTAGATCTAACGTATGTCTCGCAACAAAAAGTACGGACCGTTGGACTCAAAACTGAAAGAAAATCCTGGAGAGCACCGTGAAGATTTGCTACCAACGGCTTAGAATTTGGACCTCCCTCCTCACCTGCGCGAGTAGGAGTACGGTGAGCTGCACATGAAGGCGATAGGTCCTGGAGGAAAAACTTATCGCATTCTTGCGCAATGTACGCAATATCGCGTAAACGGCGCCAAAGCCGACGAGCGCCGCTACGACAACGCCGCTCACGACGGTCAGCATCATCAGCGCCGCCCAGGTCATGTCTGTCCGCAGGTAGATAATGACCATGTCGTCTTTTAGCAGCGCTCGCGCTTCCTCGTACTTGAAAATATTGGGAATGATGTACTGAAATGAATTATGAATACAATGCGTGCGTTAGCGCTATGATGCAGGAAGTAACCCGACATTGCATGTGGCACTGAAACGATGCATGCGGCAACGTTATGTCACATGCGGTAGAGCTACAGCAACGGCTACGTTGCATGCGATAGTACGATGAATGAGGTACCATAATGAGATGCTGTTGCGCTAAGAAGGCAGCGCTAAGAATCATGTGGTAGCGTAATGATCCGTGCGGTAGGCAGGGCTATGATGCCTCGCTCTCATGCATGCAGCAACGTTACGTTGCGTGCGATAGCCCGTTGCACAGCACACGCGATAGCCCGATACATGTGGGACGGATATGACCCACTCAGTGTGCATGCGGTAGCGTCTTGGTCCGTGCGGTAAGGCTATGCGGCTACTAGTCGTTTGGGTCACACCGTTTGGGTCACGGCTGTTTGGGTCACCCCGTTTGGGTCACGGACGTTTGGGTCACGGCTAAAAATTTTGAAGGGACGTTTGGGTCACGGATGTTTGGGTCGTGCCGTTTGGGTCACGACGTTTGGGTCACCCCGTTGGTAGCACGTCAATTGGGTAAACGTCAATTGGGTAAACGTCAATTGGGTAAAACTAATTGGGTAAACGTCAATTGGGTAAACGACAATTGGGTAAACGTCAATTGGGTAAACGACAATTGGGTAAATTAATTGGTAAACGTCAATTGGGTAAAAAATAAATCAAAATCGAAAATCGAAAAATCAACAATTCGGTAAGCAGAAACTGTTTATTAATATTGTCAAAACCCATTCTGCCTGTCTTTTTTCTTCCTGCTATGCACTTCTTTTTCCGTTTTTCAGCAAATGTGACATGCACTGTTTCTTCTTTAAGTTTGCGTAAAGCGCATAGCATTCGACACGCTGCAATCAATACCACTCGATGCCGCGTGGCAACAACAATCCCGGCTCCTATCAGCCGGCTGCATGCACTTTGCATTGGCCACGCGGCCACGCATCCGGCTGCGTGCGTCCGTGTTTCCAGACAGCGTCGCTTTTAGCCTGAATATCCTCAATAACCGCGAGGTCAATAACCCGATTCCGATGGACCGGGTGGCTGCCCTGCAGAGTATGTTTTGGCTGTCTCCCCGACTACTGTGCCGTTAATACTACTGTACCCTCGCAACCTGTTCGTCGCCCCGCTGTTCCCTCCTCGCAGCTGGAACGTTAATGAAGCTGTTCTCGAGGATGGTGCGCGTACGAACAACAGCCAGGAGGGTTGGAACCGCGGATTCAACTCCCGTTTCCAGCGCAGCAAGGGCAAGCTCAGCAAGTTCCTGCTCCGTCTGCAGGAGGACGAGGAACAGACTCGCCAGCTGCTGGACCGGTCAGTGCGCACGGGTCCATGGCAATCGATTTACAGACGATTTTTAGCTTGGACGTTTTCCCCGCAGACCCTGTGCGTGGTCGCCGGCGTCACAAGACCGTCATCCGTGACTCGCAGATCAGAACCATGGTCGTCGAGTACAACGCTCTTGCCGCAATCGACCGGACGCCGGAGGCCAAGCTGGAGCTCTTGCGCCGCATTCAGTTCCATCTCACGTCGCCCCTGTTGCTCCAGGAGCTTGTTCACCCCGCTGCTTTAATTTGTCGTAAATTCATGCAGGACCTGTAAGATAAACCTTGGTTGCCTTGAACTTCACCAAGGTTGCATCAACTGAGTTAGTTCGACTAAATTTGCGCTTACTTTAGGTAGGAGATATCATAGTGCATTTAAGCGGCTTTTTACTTCTTTTTACCCAATTGTCGTTTACCCAGTTTTTTTACCCAATTGTCGTTTACCCAGTTGTCGTTTACCCAATTGACGTTTACCCAATTGACGTTTACCCAATTAGTTTTACCCAATTGACGTTTACCCAATTGACGTTTACCCAATTGACGTGTAGCCACCCCGTTTGGGTCACGGACGTTTGGGTCACGAAAAAAATATTTTTCGTTTTGCGTTTTTCGCAAACGCAAAAGCAACCGCGTTCAAAATGACGGTTTCTTTCCCGCCGCTTTTGTTCGATTTTTCCGCGGCGGCTGTCGCGTCACTGCCGCTCGCTGCGTTAGCTGCAGTCTCTCGCTACCGCCGCTTGGTGTCCACTGCCCGCGGAGCTCCGCGGTCGACCCATTGCCGCTTGCTGCGTCGGCTGCGACCACTTGATGCTGCTTTGTGTCCTTACTGACGCCACTCGCTACACCCGTCATTTTCTATCCAGTCACAATGAAAAAGCCAAACCGGCATCGCTGCGCAATTTCGCTTGCATTAAATCAACCGACATCTAACGCTTATTTTAATTCACAATATGACTGCGCGCAGGCCATTTTCGAAGCAGTATTGGGCTTGTGTTGGGTTTTATAGTAGTTTGTTTTAGATGAACACCAAGCGTGAGAAGCCGGTTGTTGAGGTTGACGGGTACCTCATGCGTCAGCACCAGCCAAATGCGAACGGCATGCTCATGCTCTGGCGCTGTGCGGATGTCAACAAGTACAAGTATCGAGCACGAGGATCGTCGCTCATCGATTCTCGCGGAATTGGGGTGACGACCGGCCACAACGGACACCTGCCCGACCCGAGCCTTGCAACGGTATGTACCTCATAATAAAGGCTCATAACCGACTCTTCCTTCTTAGCCTTCTTTGCTGTTAATGACTTTAATTTTTGCAGAGGTACCACGTCAACACCGAAGTCAAAGCCGCGGCTAAGACCAACATCCTCATTCCTTCGGGCCAGCTCATTTACCACCACACGGCCGGTTTGAATGGCGAGGAGCTGAACAAGCATGGCAGGCGCAGCGGCATCCAAAAGGTCGTCAATCGTGCTCGAAAGCACGCGGAGGGCTCTGCAGTCGACCGAAGCCCAGAACACATCCGCTTTACGCAGTTCTTCAAGCAGACTAAGGATCACCAACAGGTGCCACTTCGGGCAATTTTATAAGTCTTAATGGAGACGTTTAGTTCCTCCGCATCGACTCGCGCGAGGCCGAACCTAACAGCCCCGTCTTCTTCGCTTTCGCATCTCCTTCTGGGCTTGCACAGCTGCAGCGGGAGCGTCGGTACAGCATGGACGGTACGCGATTCAAGCTGCAACACGATTGACTGCTTGCTACGAATTTAGGTACCTTTTTCTCGGCACCACGCCACATGGCGCAGGTCTACGTGATCGGCATCCATAAGGGTCGCTCATTCTTGCCATGTGCATTTTTCCTGCTCCCAGGCAAGGACGAGGCTACGTACCGACGCGCCCTCACTGCACTCTTCACGTTGCCGGAGCTTCGCGATGCGGATCCCTCCTCGATTACATGCGGTAGGCTTGCACATTAGTGACTGCTATGACCGCATTTTTCAGATTTTGAGACTGCTCCGCGAAACGTGATGCAGAAGCTGTTCCCAAATGCGCGCATAGTCCAGTGCCAGTTCCATCTGGCACAGTGCCTCATCAGGCACATCCAGAGAGACGGTCTCATGAACGTCTACTGCAACGCCGAAGTCCGTCCGCTGCTGCGCTCCTTGTGGGCACTTGCATTCCTGCCGCCTGAAGACGTTTTGGAAGCGTACGAAGGCATCGTGGTGTCGCTCAATGCATTGGTGGCTCGTGACGTCATTCCGCAGGCTGACGTTCAACGCCTACACGGTGAGAGACCCCTCCCTCCTTCCCTACGACCCAACTATAATATAAATCTTTAGAGTTCATCAACGGCTACTTTGAAAAAAACTTCATTCGTCGTTTCACCGCTCGTCGTGTTCTCGTCGATCCGTTGTTCCCAATTGCCACATGGAATGTCACGCCGCCGTGCTTGAGGATGGTGCTCGAACCAACAACAGCCAGGAGGGCTGGAATCGTTTGTTCAACCAGCGCTTCCTGCGCAGCAAAATAAAGCTCAGCCAGTTTCTTCTTCGTCTTCGCGATGAGGAGGAGCAGGCTCGGCAGCGCATTGAGAGGTGTATTGAAGCAACTCATTCGTCAAACCTTGCATATTTAGGGCCGCAAATTATCCGGCCGAAGCGTTCCGCCAGCGGCGCCGCCCGAAAACGATCATCCGCGATGGCAACATCAAGGCGCTTATCGAGGATTACGTCGCCCTGCCGGACGCCCAGCGCAATCGAGCTGCAATGGCGGCTGTGCTCGCCCGCATTCAACACCACTTGGCATCGTAGCTCTCCACTTTGTTGTTGATTTCACACGTTGCCCCTTGTGTAGTTTGGCTGTGCCAACATTTCCTTTTCGTTTGCCCCAGTTTAACTTGCTACTTTTGTCCATGCCGCTGCTTTTGCGCATGTCGTACTTTACCCATGCAGGATTCTGTGAAATAAACCTTCGTCACTGGCATTCGCTAAAGCCGTAAATATCTGCAATATTGGGCAATTTGGGTGTAATATTGGGTTGATATTGGGCGTTTTTTTTTCGTGACCCAAACGTCCGTGACCCAAACAGTGTGACCCAAATGTCGTGACCCAAATGGCGTGACCCAAACGTTCGTGACCCAAATGTCCTTTCAAAATTTTTAGCCGTGACCCAAACGTCCGTGACCCAAACGGCGTGACCCAAACGTCCGTGACCCAAACGTCCTGACCCAAACGGCGTGTAACCGGCTATGCGGCATGCGCCAGCGCTACAATGAATGCGTCAGCGTCCTGACACTTGCAGTAGCGATACGATGTAGTCAGTAATGCTGCAGTGCATGCGGCAACGGTTGATGAATATGTCAGCGCTACTACGCATGCGTTATTGCCATGTTGCATGCGGCAGCGCTACGATGCATGCGGTAGAGCTATGATGTGGGACATAATGATGCGATACATGCGTCGGCGCTGTGGCTGACGGAGCTTCAAAAATGAATAAATGCTCATAATTTCTGGATACTGCGGCATTCCTTTGGGCTCATCACACTCAAGACACTGCACCATGATCTCCATAGAGTCTTACGTCCGGATCCTGCGACGTCGAATGATAAAACGGCAGCCCGACGACCACCGATAGTGCCGTTCCGCCAACAAAAGCTGCGCCGTATACCCACTTGCTGACCAGAAATTTGTGATATCGCTGGTCCTCAAGGACCACCGTCATGCGGTAGACCAGGCAGTAGTCTTGCGCAGCGACGACCACTGCGCCGAGGGCACATACCAGCGCCATCTGAAACACAGAAAGACATGAATACGGGCGATTGTGGCAACGTTGACCGAGAGACCGGCGGCGCCCTGTCCGAGAAATTTCGCTAAGCCGTTGATGCTGGCGGCTTTCGAGGGGAAGAGCGGGTCTGGATGCACGACGAAGCCGAATACGAAGGTGAACACCAGATCACAGAGCTGAAGCTAGTGTGTCACTATGGTTTTGTCGTAGCTTATGACAGACTGGGCTAATTTCGGCCCAACTGCGACCATACTGCTCTTTATTTGGCTCAAGTGCGTGACCCAATGTATCCGGCCAGAACTTCATCTATGTGAAAATGGGCCTCCATTTCGCGAATACCAACTCGCTTATTCTGGTCATGTCATGTCCGGTCCAGCGTCCGGTCCTGAAAGGCTCCACATGTCCGGCCCTTCAGCTTTCAGGCCCAGGCAGTCAGTCCTACAGTCCTTTCCTGATCCGGACGCACTAGGCCCTGCCTTAATCTTTGAAAAATACCGAACACTGGTAATTTCATAGATTACCTCAGGAGGTATTAATAAATGAAACCTGGTACTAGTTAAAGGAAAATTATGCTTGCGTCGTTCTATGGACCGAATTGTATGACGCTCGGGATGGGAGCGATGACTGTGCACTTCGTCGCGCCACCCACATAATAATGACTCACCGTGTAGAGACAGAGAAAGTAGCGGTACTCGTGCATCGCCGGCGGCGACTTGGTAAGGATCATCCAGATGACGTAGACTTGCATGATCATTGAAACGAAAGTGATCGAGAACAGGGCCCAACTGTAGGCGTCGTCGAAATTCATGATATGTGTATCTGACGGGCTGTATTATCGAAGTTATGCTCCTATAGGAACGTCTTAAAACTTCTCAAGCTTTCCGTCGGCAGGTGTTGCTTTCTCGTTCAAAGCGTACGCTTAGTCTCGGCACCGTCTTTTCACCTGGCCTTGCCTCAGTCATAAGCCTCTCCGGGCCAGTTCTCGTAGAGTGACGTTTCCCGACCGTGGTTCACTGGAACTAGGAACGTGCTGCGTGGTTGCCACCAGACAAGCCGAGTCAAAGAAATGTGAGGCGAACCGAAAATACTGCCGTTTGGAAAATCATCGGCGCATGATTTGTCAGCGCCTTCTTGGTCTGTTGAATTGTTTTACCGTCCTATGTCCAAGAACATTACTTGGACTTCGCAAAAGTCTGATTTACGCAAGCGCTTCCTACAACAGGGAAGGCAATCAGGAAGTTGAATCGAGCGCCAATGCTAGGCGGTGAGCCATATGCCGTAAACAGTAGCCGACCTGCCCTTCACGGGCCTCTTTTCAAAGCATGCTCAGAGTGGATACCTGCCAAGATTTCCAACAACTGTACAGAATTTTCATACTTAGAACAAATCCGACTTCATCGTAGAAGTCGAAGCTGAAATATGGGTGAGGGCGAAACCCTAAATGGAACCCAAATATCTGTCTTCGCTGGAACAGTGCGGTTAGCGTTGAAGGGGCGATAGCATGGAAAAAAATCTTGATAAAAAGATAGAAAAGGAAAAAAGATAGATAAAAAAGATCTTGACCGAAAATACGTCCAGGTCTCAGAATCAGGAAAACCTTGCTATCCCCCACACGTCACACCTCTCAAATCAACCTCTTTTTGCATGAAAACGCGTAGAACCCAAATAATCGTTTTTTTATTGTGATCCTAAGCCTGAGCGAATCAATCAATAAAACCCAACAGCCTGAGGTCGGGCGGGCATTGGAAAGTTTGGTTCAGCCAGTCCACGTAAACTTTCATGACTCAGTTCGCGCTCAAATGACTGCATCGATTCATTTTTTATGCTTTCAGTCGCTTCCGCCGGGCGCAAGCGACGTTCGGCGAGACTACACTCCCGTGCACAAACACTCGCAAACGGCTGCCGAGCGCAAAAAAAGCTCGGCGGCTCGACGAGACCGCTCGCCGCCGAAGTGAGCGGCGAAAAAAGCTCTGCGGGCCGCCGCCATTTATCGCTGCCAGCGGGCCTCGTCTTTTCCCGTCGAAGTTCGAGCTTTCTCGACGAGTGTGCACCCGACTGGACTCGGGAGCACTTTTATGCAACGTTGCTTTCGCTGTTTCAAGTAGCGCTCGGTTTATTTGCGGACGTCAGCATGAACGTTTTCTGCTGTACATGAAGAAAATGAATATTCAGCAACAGAATAAACGCTGAGGTGTTTGTGAGCCCCTAGTAGCGAGGCCGTCACTGTTTTCCCAAAAAACGCGTTTTTTTCCTCTGCTTTCTTCCTTACTTAGTCAACTTTGTTCAGACATACATGCCCAAAATTTATGCTAAAAATTCCGGACTATTAGCGGATTGCTCGGTACTAGTGACACGTTTTGCCTGGCTGGATGTTTTGGACCTGTGGCAACTGCCTGCCTCACTAATAGGTGATTAGGGTTCACTTGGGCGCCTTTCTTTTGTTTGGCATATTTTTTTTAGATTTTTGAAACACTTTCGCTCGGTTTTTGGTCTACATTGACTGTCTTTAGTTTTTGTTTCAGTGCTTAGCACGGTCGCAGGAGTTTCGCTACTTATTCCAGATGCCGCCGCCGACGGGCCGATCGCGATCCAGGCTCAGCTCGCTGGTCACGAGAGATATCAACGAAGAGAAGGTTAACTACGGCCTCCAGCTACCCGACCTGTCGCCGACGCAGGCATTCGTCGACCGACTAGTTGACGAGACCTTGGCGGCTGAGCAAGAGATCATGGTAGAATTCGAGCTGCACAGTCAGGAGCACATGCGGATGGTCAGGGGCGAGAATGGTAAGTGTCAGGCACGACTATTGATTGGCAACCGCACAGGTGGTACCACCGTGCTGTACCGGACTGCCGTACTATTGGCACGGGGGTACGCTACGGGCGGGTCCGGACAGTACAGAGTGCGATAGGGCTTCAGCTCTTACGACATTTAGCACTAGTACAGCCCGTACTAGTATCGTACCGTACCATATACGGCCCGTACTGCCGTACCGTACTGTGCGGTACGGAGTAAGGTACGGGTGGGGTCAGTATGGCACGGAGAACGGTACGGGGTTCCGATCGCCGGTGCCCCCCCCCCGTTTCGTGAAACCACTTCGTGAAAGTGGATTTATGTACCACTTCGTGAAAAAAATGTACCTCTTCGTGAATTCACGAAGTGGTACAAAAACGGTGCAAAAAATGTACCACTTCGTGAAAGTGGATTTATGTACCACTTCGTGAAAAAAATGTACCACTTCGTGAATTCACGAAATGGTACAAAAAGGAGCAAAAAATGTACCACTTCGTGAAAAATGTATCACTTCGTGAAAGTGGATTTATGTACCACTTCGTGAAAAAATGTGCGCCAAGCTCGTTTGTTTGTTTGCATTCGCGCTTGTTCCTGCCACACGGAAATCAATACCTAAGCTTACGCCGCCCGGTCTGAGTGACGCAATCGTGTTTCTGCTTCCTTTCTCTCGGCTTGCTGTGTTTCGTTCTAATGGAGGAGCTACGCTTCATACCTTCATCGAAGGTGAACCAAAAGCAGGCGGTCACGAAACATCCGACTCATCCGGGCGAAGTCTACACGTGGAGTTCATGCGGAAAATCCACTAACAAAGAAGGCAAGGAAACTAAGAAAATTTTTTCTAAACGTTCTGTCCAATGTACGGTCTTTAGGTGAAGAAGTGCGATACTTCGCTTGCACCGGCTGCCGATCGCTGAAAGACAGTGGCCGCAACGTGCAGCTTCCAACGAGGCGTGCTAACATGACGCTGAATGTGTGGGAAACTAACGCAAAGGTGCCACACTCATGCACTGCTCGTGACCAGCACAAAGTTGTTGGCGTTGGACTTGCTCGCAAGGTCAAGAAGAAGGTTGCAAGCGGTGAAATGCGGGCCACTCCGGCACAAGCTGCAGTTCGTCTCAGCACAAGCGTGCTCCAAAGTTTCGGGAACCTCGATGAAGGTATTATCCACAGAAAGAGCTCAATGAATTGCATAGTTTAGGAAGCAAGCAGCAGATTCGCGCGGCTGCGATGGGCACGGGCCGTTCCCTCGAAAGGTCTTTGCGCCGAGCAAAGCAAAAGCGCTTCCATACGAGCCTCAAGCGACTTGCAGATCTGAGACAGGAGGACTTTCCCGACTTGTGGCAGACGCTTCGAGGTACCTCTTCGACGGCCGATAGCCAGTTTCATGGCGAGCAGCTCATCATGTTTGCAGGCAAGCCCGGAAACTGGGAATGCCGTAATTAATTGTATATTTCAGACGCTGAGGCGGTGGTTATGGCGTCTCCTCGTCAGCTTGAGTGGCTGCGGACGAGACGATCGTCTGCGACGGGAGTTTCAAGTACGCGCCGCGCAACACGTATCAAGTGTACCGCATCTTCGGATTCGTTTCGGACACCCACTGCGTGCCCCTGGTCACTGCCGTCCTCACCGGAAAATCGGAAGAGATCTACGACAAAATGTGGGGGGCAGGTAATACTGCTTTTTTGTAAAGCAGACCGTAAAGCTGCTTTAGTCGCCAATGTGCTGCCCGACTACATGTTCGACTTCGCACTGTTCGACTTCTAACCGGCATCTATTGCGGCATTCAAGCGTCGCTTCCCGGAGGCATTCGCGAAAATGTGCGCGTTCCATGCTTTCCAAGCTCTCAACAGGCGCCTGCAGCAGCTAGGTCTTCAGACGTTGTACCAGGACGGAGGGCACGTCCGAAGCATCATTCGTCGTATCGGCGCCATTATAACGGTTCCGCCGCTATACATGGACGAGGCCATCATCGTAATGTTTCGGGCCATCGATCGCATCGACGCTCCCGCTGACGTCAAGGCAAAGCTTCGTTCGTTGCTCGACTACTTCGAGTATGTTGCTGCACCTTTGCCTTCTTGCTTGGAGTTAACTGATTTAGCAATACATGGGTCGGCAACCACCTCGGCAAAGGATTCCTCTCAATGCTCCTGCTAGGTCCGGGAACTACCAACCATGCGGAAGGCTACCATTCCCGTCTGCGCGATCATTTCGCACGGTCTCATCCGAAGCTGGGCGAATGGATGGTGACCTTCAAAGAGCTGAACAACCACGAGGAGGAGAAAGCCGCCGAGGTGCTTCGAGGAGACGTGCCTCCGAATGGTCCATCTGCCGGCTTCCAGGTTTGCACATTAGGAGTAATTAAATGGACTTGATCTTATGTTATAGGTGCTCCAGCAGCGTCGCTTAGATCTTCGTCAGCGGTTCGACGATTTCCTCGAAACGGACTTCACGTCGGACGAGTTCCGCTCCGAGTGCTACAAATACCTAGGACGCATGGCAAATCTTCTCGGCATCAATCCCCAGAATCGCAGGGAGCGCCGCGAAGCCCGTGCCGAGGAACGCGCCAGGCTGCGAGCGGCTGCCGCATTGCGCCGTGTCGAAGAGGAGCCGCCGGCGGAGAGCGGTCCGGAGGACAACAACCCATCGGACCAGTCCGAGGACGAGAGAGAGGAAGCCTCAAGCGATGAGAGTAGCGCCAGCTCAGATGAGGAAAACCCGTTCGAGTGACTCGTTCAAATTTCTTGTGTGATTACTTTTTTTCTCCCAATTTCGCTTTGTCCGCATCGCTAACGTCACTACCATTTTGACTTAGCCGTTGATCATTCGTCATGCGTGAGTAGGCCCTTTGGATTGCGTCGTTTATGCTGGAGACTTTGAATGGTTTTAGCTTGATGGATGTGTAATAAAGGGTCCTACGCTTCAAAAATAAGCCAAATTTTATTTTTTTCACGAAGTGGTACTTTTTTTTCACGAAGTGGTACATAAATCCACTTTCACGAAGTGGTACATTTTTTTCACGAAGTGGTACATAAATCCACTTTCACGAAGTGGTACATTTTCTTTGGACCACTTCGTGAATTCACGAAGTGGTACATGAGTCAGTTTTCACGAAGTGGTACATGCGAAAATTTTCACGAAGTGGTACATAAATCCACTTTCACGAAGTGGTT
>JNEY01000086.1:231006-241140 GCA_020875895.1 Aphelenchus avenae | reverse complement strand
GGTCTTGGTCTTGGTCTTGGTCCTGTAGTCCGGGAGGTTTTAGTCTTGGTCTTGGTCTTGGTAGTCGAAAAAATTCCGCCCATCTCAACTTTTCGACGGGTGCCGCAGTCGGCGCCTGGACCAAATTTTATGTCAAAATCTTAGAATGTCAGTCAAAATTTCGGTGGAAATCGCCTGCGGCGGGCTAAATTCTGCGGAAATGCGGCCAAATGTCGAAGATTTCAGACAAAATTTTTTGGCAAATATCTTTAAAAAACGGCAAACCGTGGACCTAGCCGTCTTCGTTTTGAGGCCGAAATAAACTGGAATCTTGGTCTTGGTCTTGGTCTTGGTCTTGTAGTCCGGGAGGTTTTAATCTTGGTCTTGGTCTTGGTCTTGGTCTTGTAGTCCGGGAGGTTTTAATCTTGGTCTTGGTCTTGGTCGTCGAAAAATTCCGCCCATCCCTGTTTCTCCCCATGGATATTTGTGCTAGGAAAGGGACTTGCACTCGCCGAGCTTGACTCAATGCAAAGTCTTAATTTGACATTTATAACTCACCGAAAAGCTGCACTTCTGTGCCTACGCGTTGAAGCCTGCCCGTCATCCTCAGCGCAGTGAGCATTGTGATTGAGCCGATGTTAAGAACGAAACTTACGATGCAACAAATCGCGGAAGTGAATGTGTATAAAATGACGGGTATAAAGGTCTAAACGACTCACTGGGATGAAGCGCAATCAGCCTACGTTGAAAATTTTGAGCGTCAGAACAAAGAATTCGTGTTGCTTTCTTTTCTACTAGTATCAGTTTATAGCAAAAAATGTTCGGACCGTCGAGACTTACCGAAACGTTGATAAGCTCCGTTGAGTATCTGATACGCGCGGAAACAGACTTGCTATTTAAGCAGTTTGATTCCACGCACGAAAACCCTCCAAGGCTAATCTCGATATAAATTCTCTTTCTTGCTTGTCATGGGACACATGCGATAGCGGACAAAAAAATGATAAAAGGGTCAAGCAAGCATAATAACTTTTTTCAGAATAATCCGCTTATATTGAAATTTTGGGGTTTTGCTAACTTTCTCTACGGTATTGTACGACACCAAACAATACCGGGTACGGACCGAAGTGTACTGAAGAGGTACAGCAAATTAGACTTGGACGACCGTACCATAGTACGAGTCGTACCGTACTGCGTACCGTATTCTGCGGTACGGAGTACGGTACGGGGGGGGGGTATCCTCCAAGTCTACAGCAAATGTACGCCCATGTGTAGCCCTTTCTTTGAGTAATGGTATTCTTTCGAAGCATGTGTTTTCATATTATATTGACTAGGGTTGAGGTCAGGTCAGGGCATCCCTGACCTGACCTGCAGGTCAGGTCAGGTTTTTTGCCCTGATCCAATTACCCTTTTTTTAGTAAAACCCATTTTAGTAAAACGACGGTTTAGTAAAACGACGTTTTAGTAAAACACGTCGAGACTAAGCCTACGCATTCTAACGTAGTTATTGGGGTCCACCCATGTGCGTACACTATCCGGTTCTCTTGTACCGTTATAGCAATTCTCTCCGTGATGATACCGTGGTCCTGAAGAGTGCAAATTGTACAGTGGCCAACTTGTCACAATTCCATTCCTTTACTAAACTGTCGTTGTCCTGAAACGTCGTGTTTACTTTTACTAAACTGTCTTTTTACTAAACTGTCGTTTTACTAAACTGGGTTTTACTAAAAAATCCCCCCCCCCCGCCCTGATCTGGTGCCCTGGACGGCCCTGATTTTTGACTTGATCTCACCCTGCAGGGCATGCCCTGAAATTCTGACCTGACCTGGTGCCCTGAAGTTATTTGAGAACAGCGATATCACGATTTTATACCCGAAAAACGTTGTTATTTCACTAATAATGCAAGAAAATTTGACGTAAAAAGCACCATCAACGTCCATGGAGGTAGAATACATAGGCCTGGTCTGGCCTTATTTTGCTATTCTAAAGTAATTTTCGACTTGACCTGACATGCAGGGCATGCCCTGAAATTTTGCCCTGACCTGACGACCTGGACGGGCCCGATTTTTTGCTTGACCTGACCAGCAGGGGGCATGCCCTGCAAAATTTGACCTGACCTGATGCCCTGAACTCATACTGCTTATCAACCCTAATATTGACATGAACACGTGTGTTCATGTGTTTTCATAGCAAAAACAGCCTACCTTCTCAAACGCCCAGCTCGAGTCACAACGAAGCTCTTCGCGTTGTTTAGTGCTCGATCGCGAGCATGTCACTTCCTGTTGAACGGCAACAACGATGGGAATGACGGTCCCGAGAAGTACAGATATGGCCGCCAGTGAGGTCGTCGCCAAGAGCACCGTCCGAGTGCGCCACATGGAGGCATGATTTAGCGGGAAGGCGAGCGCAGTGAACCGGTTGAACGCAATCGCCATAAGGAATGTTGGCTGCGCGTGGCAAAGAGTGGGCTCTACCGCGTAATTTATTATACGATTTATCGTCCTTCTGATCGTTATAAGAGGTTTGATCGATTGAGTCCTTGGGTCTTGGATGTAGGAATAGTCGTAAATGGTACCGAAAAGGGTCGCGCCACGGTCGCCTACTTGTCGCTGAAACAAAACATCACATTGTTATGTGTGCGTGTTAGAAGCAGGACAACTGGAATGGAAGGTAGACGTAGCCTTATCGGTAACTGTAACATCGGTTCAACCAAAAAAGTAGTCGAGAGTTTTTACTCAGCTTTAGCAAAAATAATCTTGGCTTTTTCCGCCGACACGATTGAAAATATTCATTAATGCCCCTAATTAAGTGCCTCCTATAATTTGTAACTTCGCAATGAGCCTAGCAAAAAAATAATTATATCCGGGGTTCAATAAAAACACGTACTAGCTCTAACCCAGGATAAAGTGCTTCCCAAACGCTTACCACAAGGACCAGTGCACAGTCGACAAGAGTCACCGCAACGAAGAAGACGTAGAAAGCTTGCCGGAACGACTTGTCCTTCCGTCCATGGATCACTAAGAATGCAACCATACTCAACTGTATGAGCAGCAGAGCCGCCCAGATCCACGTTTCGAACCGCAGCCAGACGGACCAGTCGTCGTCGCAGCAGTCCGTTCTAATCCAGTCCGCCACTGAGCTCATCTAATCCTATAAGTCAGTAGTGGTGGTAAATAATAGAGTGATATAGGTGAAAAATAAAGCGTGCACGTGTAAATGGCGCACAACATAAGTGGCTTTCGTAGCTGGTTTTGCTGCCGTTAACGTAGAACCGACCCGTCCACAGAGAGCCATCGATGCACGCAGCTCGCTGAATGCTAAGAGTTTGAAATTTCGGTTTCCATGTATCGAATTTCAAATTGCGTTTTCGACTTTTGGAATGCTGCTTTTGACCTGCCGCATGACCGTCGTTGAAGTCAAGCTGAGAAGCAATACTAAGAGATGTTTGAAGGGGAAGCACTAAAAATTAATGGACTAGGGACCGAGTTTTGACATGGAATCAGTCGCACATGCTTCCGAGCGAAGTGCGGAAGACGGCAGTGTGCAAAGCGTTCGCCAAACAATGTTCAGATTTTTCGCTAGACTTAGAAGAACAGGCGACCTCACAAGACGCCGGATGTGTCTCCATTGTCTCTATTTTGCATTTTTCTGTGCAGGCTTGTGAAAGCAACTAGAATAGAAAACTGAGCCTAGCCTTCGTTTTGTTTGGGTTGCGTGCCGCGCATATTCAGCACGCCACAAAGCAAAGCACACTGCAGGTAATTTATGCCTACAAGGTTTATTAGAACTGTTCATTCCAAACGAAGATAGGCTAAAATTGGAACAATACAGAGAAAACTAGCATGCGCCCCCCCCCTCGCGCAACGATGACCTGCAGTGCGGAATTCTGCCTTTTTTAAAAAGGTGGTTGTGGCGGCGCGTTTAATCTAGGGCTGCCTGACGTAGAGGAGCCGCCAGAGCGATTTTTCCAGCACAATCGACGCGTACGTTGAAAATCAGATTTACGTTGGCCTTAGCCCCGACATCCGTCCGCTTTCTGTGGGGCATTGCGAGCGGGGACGGGGGCGGGGAGGACGGGTACTAATTACTTGGGTCCAGCCATTCGGGGTCCCAATCGTTTGGGTCCTGGCGTGTATGCTCTTTTTTATGACTCATCGTGAAATGTCGCCCGGTGTAGGCAGGTCAAATGACATGATCGACGTGAATGCGTCGTATAGAGAACAGCTCGTCGAATAATTGTAATTCAACCTTCAACATTCAAATTCTTTATAGCGCTAACATTTAGGGACAACCAACGAATTCGCTGACCCTGCCCCAGCCCCGGAGACTAATGTTCATCGCTAGCTGGCGCTGCGTCGTTCCCGCCGGCGCGTAGCCATTGAAAACCGTCCTAATCGTAGTCAGCTTCGTCGCATTCGTCGGGAATTCGTTGCCCCAAATCACCGTTTCGATGCGCTTCTTGTACGGGTTGAAGTTGCCCTGCTCGACGCGAGTCCACCTGAACCTTTAGCTTTGCAGAGCGTGGACAAGCGAAAGGTGGGGTTTGCAAGAAGGTAGGGTACGTTCATTGTTGTTCAAAAGGATGACTATAAGCAAGCTCGAGTACGACCCCACATTGTGCCAACATCGTTCAAGTACTGTGCCGTACTACGCATGACCTGAATTGCGGCTCCAGTACGTGTCCTACAAGTATTCCCAATGTTCCATGTTCTCTGCATAAACTTCTTAACCCCACGCATTACCAAGCCAGTACGAAATGGGTGAAATGCGCTTACTTAGTTGCCTGAACCGTGCCGTACTCTGTAAGATACGGCGGCACGTCATACTTAAGGCAGCTTTTAGCTCTCATTAAACCAGTCGCATCGGACATCCGGAGCTTTCCGCGACTAGTGTTTTGGTGCTGCCATCCCTTTGGACCTGTGATACAGGCGACAGTATTACCTGTCGTATGGGCTTTCTTTGAGAGAGGTGCTTCTCAGCGACCCTAGGGGGGAATTATTCCCCTGGCTTCTAGCATGCAAAGCTCCTTCCCGGAGTCGCCTGCTACTTTACGCAACACGGTGCATATCCTACTTACGCCGAGACGGCAGTGTTGACGGAGTCCGTCAGAACCGTCGAATTAGTGGCGGGGTCAATCAGGATCAGGTAGTTTCGAACGATGCATTTGTTGATGGGAAGCGTCGTCGTCGAATGGGTTGAAGTCCTCGTCGTTGTTGGCGTACTGGTCCTCGTCGTGGGCGTCGACGTTCTCGTGGTCGTCGGCGTTGTGGTCCGTCGCGTGATTGAGGACCTTGTTGTCGTCCGTGTCGTTGTGGGCGTAGTGGTACGGGTAGTCGTGGGCGTTGTTGTACGGGTCGTAGTGGGCGTCGTCGTAGGAGTCGTAGTCTCCGTCGTCGTTGAAGTTGTGGTGGATGTCGTCTAAATAGTAGAGAAACTATGCTTCATGAAAGCACTGTAAGCTAGAGACTCTTCAGCATCAGCGCAAGGGCTGGGGACCCCTGGGCTCCGTGAATGAAGCGAAAGTTGAATGTGAAACCGAAGCCGAAGACAAAAGCCGAAAAAATACCGAAGATCGAAACCAAAGCTTCTGCTGGAAGCGCTCAGAAAACATATAGCGCTTACCTGGGCCGATATAAACCGCGGCTAGACCCCAGCAGAGCAAACTTTCATAAAAAATCGCAAATTCTCGCCTTAAATTCGATTGGTATCGCCTGTGGTGAGCTTGTGAAAGATCCGACTTGTAACTAAGCCAATAGGGCGCCGTTATCAGTGAGTTTTCCGGCGAACCTACTGCTCACCCTTTGAATAAAGTTTTTTCTTGTTCACATAAGATCGGTACGGACGGTTCGCAAAACCGCGTCGGTTTCTGGTTTTTTCCGGGCTACGGAACTATCTGACCTTTCCAGTGCTTACCGTTGACGTCGTCGTGCTCTCCGGCGTTGTAGAATCCGTAGTCGATGACGTACTCGACGTTTCTGTGGACGTGCTAGTCGACGATTCCATAGTCGACGTCGATGTGGACTCGGTGGTCGTCGAGGTCGATTCAGTCGACGTCGACGTTGATTCGGTCGAGGTTGACGTTGTTTCTGGTGTCGACGTTGAGCTTTCGGTGGTCGATGATGAGCTCGAAGTAGAGCTACTGCTCGAAGAACTAGAAGCGGAGCTACTCTCGGATGACGTAGAGGGTGTGCTGGAAGCCGTCGATGACGTAAACGAGGACGTTGAAGTCGATGAGGACGATGATGACCCACTAGCAGCAACGGCTGCTCTAAAATAGGTTGTTGACCTGGTGTCGGTACTAGGGTAGGGGACCCCTCGGCTCGCGCACCGATTCCGATACCGAAAAATTTAAAACCGATTCCGATTCCGAGTGTAATTCGAGCAGCGCTCAAATACACAATAAGAATCCGAGCCGCGCTCGTGTGCTTGATCCCTAGATCATTCTACTGAACGCGGAAGGTCCTTTTGGGACAGTGAGATTACTCGGTTCTTGGGCTATTAGGGCCATTTCGTGCAGACGGATTCCGAAATTTGGTTATTGTTAGAAAAACTGAGCGCCTGAAATGTCGGTCGAGTTTGACTTAAGTCTAAGCACATTTGAACGCAAGTCACTCCATGATTTCGATTAGCCCTCATGCACATAAACCCTGGACGTTCTACTACACGCGGCAGTTTTTGATTCAGAGTAAGGGTTCAGTGACGTTACTCACGCTGCACGCAGAGGTTGGTAACGAATCGTTAGCGTCGTTGGGGTGCCATTCGACCAGTCACCGTTAGCGGCGCTATCCAGCCTCGAAAGAATGTAGTTTATAGCGTCCTCCGATTCCGTGCCGCAGAGAATGCTTTGCAGCTGGACCAGCCGTTCGTCGTAAGGAACCAATACCTCGGCGTAGGATGCGTTGATGTGCTAAAGAAGACGCACCTATCATGAAATTCCCAGCTCCGGCACTTGCCTGACTGCCGTTGAAAGAAAGAAGAAAGTCCTTTATCTCTTCAAGCAGGCCCACATATTCCTCATCGAACTGAGAGCAAGATAAAGCTGTCGGTACGACGGTTCCGTTTAGCGTTTCGTTCACGAAGGAGGGACCTACAAAAAAGGCTCATTACATGCGTTTCGAGCGGGGCAGTCCCATGCTGCCGTTCCTTGTTAAATAGTGCCGTTATACTGAACTGGAAACCGGCAGAACTCGGGAAAAGACTCTTTTTTCCATCAAAGCCTTACCCGTTCCTTGCCGCTTTCAGTGAAGACGACTGGGTATTACTTTTGAGAATACGGAACGTAAAAGTGCACAAAGATCCGGTCGTTGAAGACTATTCTCCATAATTTACAGTGGCCGCACTTACCCGGATAGCAGAACATTTCCTGTCGGTACGTGGCCACCGTCGCGCTGCCGTTGTTGACGTTGCTGATCGCCCTGATGGAAGCAGCGTACCACTCGCGGTACATCTAAATTCGACGCATGACACTCGAATGAAGTATAGGTCCGGTAACCGTACGGATGGTACAGGTGATACGGCCGAACCGTACCGTACTGCCGTACTGTCTGTACGGATGTGTCAGGACGGTACGGCTTAAGATACGGGTGGGGTCGTTCATTACGTAGTACGGTACGGCTCCAGTTTTCCCGAGATTTGCACTAGTACGGCCCGTACTTACCGTACCGTAACGTATTCCCGCACATACTGCATACCGCACCGTACTGTATGGTACGGAGTTCGGTACGGGTGCCGGTTGCCGATTAGGTGATAGTGCGATAACAGGCTGAGGATTTGCAGGGGTAAAAAGGAGTATAGCCGGTAGTAGAATACTTGATACTGTTCCGACCTTTCATTCAAATTCGAGCATGAATGGCGGTAAGCCACTGAATCACATGGAACTTAACTGAAACAAACGAAAGAAAATGACACTTTTGTCTTTGAACGGGTACAAACGACGTTCGGCTTCCTGCTAGTTTTACGCGAAACCGGTTCTGTATCGGTTCTAAACTGAACCGGAACTGCTCATTCGGTTTGGTCAAACCTACAATCCACAGGTCACATGCCAAAGATGACGCTTACTGACCATATTATGACTATGACTAACCGTATTTGACAACATTCCTACACAATTTGCAATTTGTGATAAAAGCCGTCCCGCAGGCCAATCTCATATCGCTGTCTCACCTGCAGCTTGTCCTCTTCCGTGAGCGCCGACGCATCGCTCACATTGACCAGAATCAATGGCGTCAGGACGCCAGGAATACCCGTCGAGCGGTTACCCGTATTCACGTAGAAATTCCAACTCCCATCAGCATTGATAAGCTTTAGAGAGGAGCAGAGGATGAGGAGCGCCAGCATCGTCTCCTTTGGACATGCGTCGGCATTGTGTCTTCAGGAAGTTTTCGGGCTTTTCGACGTGGCTTTGTTTTCCGGGACCGTTGCCGGGCGCTGCCGCGCAACGACCCGAAATAAACAATGGCGGGCGTCTAAGCGGCGGAATAGAGAACTAGGCAAAAGACCGGCGAACAATGCGACCAACGCATGCGCGAATGTCGAGACAAACTAAAGTCTACGATCTCTACGATCTTTCTTTTAAGAGAAAGAGCACAAAGGAAGCTACTGATTAGAGATCGTTTTCGCACGACAATCGCCAATGTTCCTCGCCATCTGGTGATCGGCATAGCCCACCACGAACCGAAAAGCATGTAACTGCCGAAATTACGGGCCGTCAGTACGTAAACGGACTGATGTGCGAGCCTTTCCTTGCTAAGGCTCAGAGCGCAGATTTCGTGCACAGCGCTCTCGAAGTTTGAATGAGAAGAAGCCGATTCCCGTACATTCACAACTTAATGCGGCGAATTTAACGCATACCAAGCCTCAATATAAGCCATTTGTGTTCAGCTTAACGATGAGCTCTTCGGAAGAAGAACCATCATAATGCACGCGTATCTGCATTACTCTGTCATATTCGTAGTCTTGAATGTCGCTACGGCCATGTGGCCGCTAACGATTGCCGCTAGCGAGCATTGCCGGCAGAGTTGTAAGTCCCTTCTTGTCTCTCCTTCTGCGTTAGGTCGGCATGGCAACTATTGCAATAACTGAAAACAGGGCTGTGAGTGAGATGCCGGACCTTGGATGGACGCAGGCCCAAGCTCGGGCCTAGTACGCGTCCGAGCACTGTTTAAATGGGCCCCCGACGGAGTAGCGTTAGCGGGTTCTCCAACAAGCATAGGTAGTTTAAAACTACGCTGTGAGGACGCTAGCGGTAGTAACTTTAATTAACGTCGCATTTTACACGCCAGTCGAACCTCGGAGGTTGACACTGCATGCTAATGTTCCATCTGTATCTGCATTGGCTCATAGCTCATATGCTTGCTTAGGTGGTGACGGCGACGACGTTGACACTACATGTTAATCTTCACCTGTATCTGCATTGCTTCATAGCTCATATGCTCTAGGCGGTGAGGACGACGACGGCTACGCCTGGCTGAACTACGTCGAATGCGACGTCTCGTTGCCCTGGACCAGCCAGCTGTACTGCATGGACATGCCCCAGCCGTGGCTCTGGATGATTCGTCTCGGCGTTCCTTTCACTGCATTCAGCGCCTGCATCGCGTGCATGTGTCGACGCTGCTGCAGTTCAAAGTCTGGCGATGCTATGGACTTTGCATAGACTTACTAAGAGACGTGTTTCACTTGTGCAGCGCTTAAATTTCGTTCAAGCAAGCCATTTCTCACAATATCTTTCCGTTTAATGATGTGAACCCTATGAAGTTTGAAGGTATGAAATCGATGCCCTTTTTAAGGTTACGAGTAAACAAGACGCAAGCAGCGTATTAAATGCACAGTCAGTTTGGGTAACGAACTAACCTTGAATTGAACTAACTGGTTTAAATGAACCTTCAGCTAAACTAAAATTTCGGTACACGTTTCAGCGTACAAACCGGAATTTTGGTAATTACACTGTATTGGATCTGGTTCATGTCAGTTCAATTCAGCGAATTAGCATTCTCAAAATTCACTTATTCGCTGACGCAATAACTGTGCCCTCAGCAGACCCTAAATAAGGAATTCTGGTCATATCACGCTAGGAACACAGTTCTGAGCACAGTTTGAGTGAACCGGCCAGTTCAGTGAACTACAGTGAACTGAACTGAACTGAACTGAACTGAACTGAAC
>JNEY01000086.1:174133-201992 GCA_020875895.1 Aphelenchus avenae | reverse complement strand
CCCGGCCCGGCGGGCCTAGGGCCCGGTTGCACAGGATTGTTGAGCACACTGATGTCACCTCCAAAACCGGAGTTCGGTGCCTGGCGGATGCAAAAATTTGGCGCAGCGTGCCCCGGCCTGGAAAGGGGGGGGGGAAAGGGAGGACCCCTTGCCGTAGACCCCCTTGCTATTTTTCTGTGACCGATTCTTCGCCCTGCTAATGGCTTTAAAAATGTTTGTTCAGTGTTTTTACCTAGAGCAATTGCCCTAAAATCATTAACAGGTACGGTATCTGGGTCAAGGCACGCTAGCTTAGATTAGAGTGCGACTTTGCACCCCCGTACCGTACTCTGTACCGTACTGACCCCTCCCGTACCGTACTCCGTACCGTACTCCGTACCGTACTGACTCCTACGTACCGTACTCCGTACCGTACCAGTACGGCGCAGTACGGTACGGTACGGTACGGAGTACGGCGCCGTAATACGGTAATAAAAAATTTGAAATTTTCTCCCTTTTCACAGGTAAACCGAAACATTAGGACTTCAAAGAACAACGCCATCAATATTAAGCGTTATTAAAGGCGTGAAATAGAACTGCATACCGTCATTCTTGACGAAATTTTTCGAATTTTGGTCAAAAGTGCTCAGAATTTGCTCGATTTCGGCTAAAAATGGGCATTTTTTGGCGTGCAGTACGGTACGGAATACGGCGCCGTACTAGGGGTCGAGCCGTACCGTACTCCGTACCGTACCAGTACGGTACGGTAACCCGTACTAACCCATAGCCGTACCGTACTCCGTACCGTAGAATACGGTACGCAGTACGGTACGGGCCGTAGTACGGTACGGCAGTCGCACTCTAGCTTAGATGCCCTTCAGGGCAGCGCAGTTTAGCCCTTTTGACGTAGAGTTACTGCCTAAATTCAAGAATTGAGACTAGCTGGCGTGTCTAATTTTCAAACTAAACAGCTCCTCTTAGCAGGTTGTTTCAGAAGTTCAGGCGTCATCGGCCATGATGTCGAGAAAGAGGATCTCGCAAAGAAGCTCAATCAACTGCTGAACGTGCCTTGAATAGAAGGTTGACTAACCAAGCGAGAACTTCACCATTTTGCTCAAATTGTAACTGGAGAAACATGGAAAAATTTCTTTGTTATTACACAATATCCAATAAACAACTTTTTATCGGAGTCAGTACCTTCCGGGACGGGTGCACATTGCGCTGACGCGCGATGACTCTTCAGTCGACGCACAAGCACGCCGAGAGGTCGGTAACAGTCAACGCCAATCATTCCTTCCGTCGTCGATCCTGAAGAAATATCTCTTTTGACAATAGGACGCTAGCATTCGTCATGATCAATCATCATAGAGTTAGGGGGTACCCGCCCTACTGAGGTCCCTTCCGCCATTGACATCTCGGTGTCGTCCTCCACTCGGTCCGGGACCCCCCCCCCCCAATGCCGTGTCATCACGGCCCAAGCACAGAACGGCACGCAAAACAACCGTTTTCCGTCCCGTTTTCCAGTAAGACGACACGCATCCGCGTCAACTTTCGAGCCGTTCCGTGATCCGCCCCGTGCTAGGCAGGAACGGAAAACGTCCCGGTCCGACCCGTTTTCCTCGCCGGGCCGCTCCGCTCTCAAAACGGTAATGATCAAAGAACGATCCGTCCCGTCTTTGACCCGCAAACTCTATATCTTCGTCCTAAGTATTTGCCGAGAGGTTTCTGCCCGTAAAGCTCTCAATGTTTAGCTTTCCTGAACGAACAGGGCCGATTACGTTTTGGTCGCAAGGGCTTCCGAGGTCGCCAACTCCGAGTCCCTAAAGTACTTAGGACCGGTTCCTGTTGACGAAATGCCGAAGATCTATGCGGGACGGTGTATTTTCTAACGCGCCCCTCGGGAAGCGCTGGCTAAGCAGAAATGTGCAAGATTGACTAATCTGGTTGCCGGCGGCTGTAAGTGACAGAACTGTGCAAGAATTGCTCATCGATAGCGCGACTGACGCAAACGATGAGAATGTCCAATATGTTTTCTGGCGTAGAGAAAGCGAAAATGGCCTCGTAATTACGTTCCAGAACAGCGTCCCGATACTTGTCCGGAAAGCAGGGCAAAGTACTCTCTGGTAATAGCCGGTAACAAGACGGATACGCCGTTCGTGCGCCACACACGATTATAGGAGCTCGAATGCGCCCGGAAACTCGTACTTTTGTCTCTTCAGTTGTCCCAAGTCCATATAGCATGTCACTCGTGTGCTTACCTTTTTGCCAGGTCAGATTTCCTGTTCGATACTTCTGCTAGTGCAGTGGGTAAAACCTGAACCTGGAATTAGGCGCGTAAAACGTGATTGTTACGCTTGAGATGTTTGCCTTGTACGCATATTGTCCGCGGGACCGCGTTCCTTTCCTCGATCAAGACGCTCATTGATGCTTCTCAAGGCAAACATTTTTTGTGTTTGCAAAAGGCAACATTTGCAACTTTCACGCGGCAGTCAAACATTTATACGCAAACAATCGTCACTTTCACGAACATTCGGATTAGCTTTTCGATGGCGCAGCTGAAATTCGCTCGGATAGGATGTGCCCGAAAATTTGCCACCTTTTTACCTTGGCGCACGTTTGGGGGTGTCCAGAATTCAACCATGTGGCTATATTCAATCCTGGGCTTGCGACCTGTTACAATCTTACTTTCGCAGCACGCATAGCAAGGGTGCTGTCGGACATAGAAGTCAATTTTTGCAACTGTCACAGTGTCAGAGTTGCGAAAATGCGAGAGACAGGTGTGAAACTCACACCTGCCCCCTTCCGGCCCTCGCCGTGCAAACACTTTTTATGGCTGCCCGAAGGTCACTCCCGCTGAATCAAACGGATTAGCCGTTCGGTTCCGCGACGGGAATCTCGGATACGGACAAACCTGCAAATTTGCCACCCTTTTGTTCTCCAACCAGCGCTGACGTGTGCACCCCTTCGCCCGTTGGCGCCCACCATTGTCCACGTCGAGGGCGCTCTCTTTGTTCTACCAAATCTCACGCCTCTCAGCGGCAGTCCTCGGGCGGGATCAGTGATCTTGCCACCTAATTCCAGGCCTGTCTGGGCATGTCTTTTGAATAGCCAAGTAGCTGTTAAACATAGCGGTCAATGTCCGCAACTCTCATTACCTACCCACATTCCGACCTTCGCCATGCAAACCTTTTTTATGGCTGCACGAAGGTCACTTTCGCTAAATTAATCGGATTAACCATTCGGGTTCGCGGCTGAAATCCACGCAGATACGCGCGAATTTGGCGCCCTTTCCCCATTGACCTTGAACCATCCGCCGGTCGGACGCACTCTTTCATCCGACGGCGTCCGCTATTACCCACCGCGAGAGCGCTCTCTTCGCTCTTTTAAATCACTCGGCTCTCCGCGTCAGCTCTCGGCTGGATGCGTCACTGGCTGCGGGTGCTCCACTAGCACTCATCGGGTGCCTCCCCACTGCTGGCTGCCCAGCGCCCAGCAAGTAGCGGGTCCGTCGCCGCGACGGGCGGAGGTATCAGTCGCGACGGACTGACGGCTCGCTGAGGCGTGATGGCGACCTTACGGCGTCAACAAATGTCCGTTCGCAGGCGGTTTTGAACGCGTTTTTCTCTGTTGAGGACTCTTATCGGGCAGTGTTGCGAATCGTTTTTTGCTCCTTTGCGGCGTTAACTCTGCTTCCCTCATCAGGATTTTTTGTTCCTCTACGAATCCCTTAAATGCCTCACTAGTCCGCGACATAAATAGGAGTCTCTACACCTCTTTTTTACATCTGTTTGTGGAACTTCGCAGAGTTAATTTTACGTGCGGACTAACGTGACAAAGACATTTAAGCCGCGGTTACGAAATACTTCATCTTCGACGCAAATAATGAGAATTTCTTACGTCAATGACTCAGCAACGCATAGGCATTTGCTATTAGCTTTGCACTTAAGCCGAGTAGCTCAGACAGACATGTCTTTCATGTCTTTCAGTCCACTCCCTTCTCGATTGCACGCGTTAAATGATCGTTTTTGCTGGCTCGGGTGCATTCCGCACCTCTTTTTGGACCGTTTTCGTCGTTATCGCCGGTCGTCTCGACCTTTGACTTCTCGAAAAGGGCCACATTTTACCGTCTGCAGCACGTACTGCTATAAATGTTTGTAGCCAAAGGGGGCTTTGGGGTAAGTAACTGTCTTGAATAGGCCCTGACAAGCTCATTTGAGAAGTTCTTTTTGATTCGACTTCGACCACGCCCATGTCGAAATTCAAGTTCGAGAGCCGGGACGGTCTAGCTGCGACCGGTGGAAGCGGCTCTCTCCCAACTTTATTTGTCTGCTTTGCTCCGCGGCGTCGTTATCGGTCGCACACCTTGTTGCGTCCGTCGACTTAGTGACCGCCGTTAGTCATTTTTTTCTCGCGAGCAGCGCCTAAGTCTCGTCCTTCGCGTCTTGCATACCGTATTTCCTCGAATACTTCCCCCTCTAGGGGGGTCTACGGTAATAACCCTACCCCGAATAGTTCCCCCCCCCCTCTTAAGCCTAAGCCTTTGCTAAGCCGAAAGCCTTGGGAACTTTTCGAGTATTTCCAGTCTTACGTTGCCTCTTCGCAAAGTTGTTTAGATAAAGTCGTTTTTTTAACAGCACCGAAACGGAACGAGAGCACATGTTTACGACTTTCTATTACGAGTGAGCGACTGACTTTTTGCTCTGAATGCGCACTGGCTTGTTGCGATGCGGATGGGCAACCGGTTCCCGCTCTCCGCTCATCACCCACAGCCAGCCGTTTTTTCGCGCTTCCGCCGACCCTCCCGGCGAGTTTGCACGCCGTCCGAATCAGGGAATCATTGAAAGTTGGACGTTTCCATATCGATTGGCGTCCTCTGACTAGCGCCCCTATGGCTCCACAGGTGTCAAAGAGCTCTGTTGTGTGAGAACTAGCGTGGCTCAAGTTTCATTTCAACGTAGGACCAAGCACGTTTCGGGACATCGTCCTCAATGCTTATAAACAAGCCAACTTGTTTGACTTGTTGGCTTGCGCTAAAAGGATACCTTGCTCAAGTTTCTCCCCACACGCGAAGCCTAGCCAGTGGTTCCTAGTTCCTGACTGGTGGAATCAAAGAAATCGATTTTGGCGATTCTTGGCAGATTTGAAATGTTTTGTAATCGGCTGAAAACTGAAGTCTGAAACATAGATTTTCTGAATGTCGAAATTCTACTCTCAAACGAGGATAAAAGGATACCTTGCTCAAGATTCCCGCCACATGGGACACATGGGAAGCCAAACAATTTTTGTGAAAGCTAAATATGGCCCCTGGAGGCTCATAGCTGGCGCGCAAAAAATTGGCAACAAAAAAAATGCGTACTGGAACGCAAAGCTAGTCAGAAACTCTGAGAGAGTTCATTCGTAATCTCGCCGCGAGGAACTGTGGTGAAATCATGAATGACGCATAAGAGGGTGCGGAATATTTTCCGCTAAACCAGCCACTTCGAAAAAGGACCCGTGCACTGTGTTTGGCCCACATCAGTACCATGGTGCACCCGGCGGACGTGGAAAAAAACGCTTCTCTCGTTCAGCGAACGAGAGCGTTACTCACTGAACGCATCCTTTCCTGCCGCTCGGAAGCCCTTCATCCAAGTCGGATTACTTTGAGAAGCAAATTTTCTGCATAATTCCTCTTTCCGCTGCACATGCTATCGCTTTCGCGTTGGTTTTTCGCCGCGCAGTTTTTCATGCCAGATTTTTTCAGCGTTATGACCGACGTCCCCGCCGCTCCGGAAGACCCGCCTCGCGAGGACGACTGCGCGCAATCCGTGCGAAGCGAGTGCTCTTTGGATCTGCACTTGGAGTCGGACGACGAAGAACCGACGGAAGCCGAGGTGGAAGTCGGTGGCTCGATGAACGCTGAAGAAAGCGCTGGAATCACTTCAGAAACTCCGCCAGGCCTAGGTAAAAACGTTCAAGAGCGTAAAGACATATCCATCCGATGCGTTTTAGGCTCGACTCAGGCGGCCGATACGGCCTCAGAGCCAGCTGGAACCGATTCGGAGAGTCCGTTTGGTCAGTCCGAAGAAGGCAACGCGGAAGCCAGTGGCTCAGCGAACGTCGAGGAGAGTGTTCGAATCGCTTCAGAAACTCTGCTAGGTAAAAGGCTCAAAAGCCAAATAAAGGTCATCCGAGGCGGTTTAGGCTCGGCTCAGGAGGATGAACCTCCGGCAGCCAAGATGGAAGCCCGTCGCTCGATTAACATCCATGAGAGCAGTCTGTTCGCGTCCGAGACTCCGCTAGGCCTAAGTAAAAGCTTCAGGGGCCTAACTAGGACCATCCGAGGCGGTTTAGGCTCGGCTCAAGAAGATGCCAATAACGCCACAGAACCCGTCAGAATCGATGCGGAAAGGCCGTGTGCGTTTGAAGAAGGCAAGGTGGAAGCCAGTGGCTCAACGAACATCGAGGAGAGCGTTGCCGTAGCGTCAGAAACACCGCTAGGTAAAAGGCTCAAAAGCTAAATAAAGGTCATTCAAGGCGCTTTAGACTCGGCTCAAGACGATGACACGACAGAAGCCGAGGTGGAAGCCGGTAGCTCGATGGACATCGATGAGAGCAGTCTGGTCACATCAGAAACCCTGTTAGGCCTAGGTAAAACGCTCAAGAATGGAAATACATTCATCCAAAGCGTTTTAGGCTCGACTCGAGAGACCAATACTGCCTCAGAGCCTGTTGAAATCGACGCGGAGACGCCATCTGCGACTGAAGAAGACGAGGCGGAAGTCGGTGGCTCGACGAACGCCGAGGAGGACGGTCTAATTACTTCAGAAACTCCGCTAGGTCCAGGTAAAACGTTCAGGGGCTTAGAAATATTTATCCGAGGCTCTTTAGACTCTGCTCAAGACGACGAACCGACCGAAGCCAATGGCTCGACGAACGTCGAAGAGAGTGTTCTGAACGCTTCAGAGACCGCGTCAGGTAAAATATTTTGAAGTAGGATTTTTTCTGAAATACGAATCAAAGTTTGAAATCGGAACGTGGAGTCCTATTTCTTAAATCGGAAATGACAATCCTGCCAAAGAAATCGGAAAGAAGAATCAGATTTTTCAATTTCTCACGCATTTTCGGACATCGGAACTCGAAGATCGGAAAGAGAATTGTAGGAAATTCCGATCAAAGCGGCCCTAGAGTCTCATCAGAATAAAATCGAGCCATTTTAGTCTCGACTCATGCGGCCGACACTGCCACAGAACCTGTCAGAATCGACTCGGAGACTCCATCTGCGCCAGAAAGAGGAGCTCAGAACGACGTCGAGGACAGCACCGACCGGGAGGAGGGAGAGATCGGCGACGACACGTCGATCGCGTCGCCAGCGGCTTCGACGGAATCGAGCCCGGAAGTGATCGAAATACTCGACGGGGACGAAGCCGGAGGTGGAGCCGGTGGACGAAGTAAGCGAGTGGACGATTTTCTACCTCGGACCGTGATTCAAGCCTACACAAAGTTCTTTGGCGCACTCAAGCTCGTGTGT
Organism: Aphelenchus avenae; assembly: GCA_020875895.1. Taxonomy (NCBI): domain Eukaryota; kingdom Metazoa; phylum Nematoda; class Chromadorea; order Rhabditida; family Aphelenchidae; genus Aphelenchus; species Aphelenchus avenae. The sequence goes on along the minus strand of JNEY01000086.1, from coordinate 194,506 downwards.
CTAGGCCTAAGGACCTCAGGACTAAGCTTGTCAAGATTTGTGATGTGATAGACTCCTCTAAGGCCTGCACTAGGAGTCTCAAGCTCAAGCTTGACCGCTCACGATCACTTTTAGGCATAAATCTGATTGCTCGCAGGCTTAAGCGAGACCTCCAGTTTACTTACAGGTCCTCACACTCCTTTAAGCGCCATGGGCTATTTTTAGGTCCACCACTTTAATCTCACTAATGTGCCATTTTGGACCATACAGCCAACATCCCTCCTTAGACCATTCTTTTGAGCACCACCTTAACGTTTAGTTCCATTGTTAAGCCCATCTTGTGCCCTCTTTGGACCATTCTAAAGATGTGACCACACCATGGCCCTTTTGAGACAAAAGATTGATTGCTCGAAACGCCGGTCTTAAGTCCGTTCCGACTCACCTGCTTCGTCCCCCATAGGACCAACTATGTAGGTCTAAGTTTGGCCGTTTTAGACTTCGATGCCGCGGCGGAACAGCGCGTGGACGAGCCACTGATCGGTTCGGGCCAGCAGCCACAGCCGACGTCCGAGGCCAGCGACGCAGCTTCGAGCAACTCCACTGCGCCCATCTACGGTCCCGCACCTCAGCCCAGCACCAGCTCCGCCGACGAGGCGGAGATCGAGCGGCGGCGGTGGGAGAAGTACTACGCCGATCTGCGCGCCTACAATGCGCAGTACGGTCAGAATGCACAGCCGGTGTACGGCCAAAATGCGCAGTACGCTCCGAATGCTCAGTATGATCCGTATGGACAGAACGTGGCGTATGGCAACCCGTACGGCCAGCAATACCAGATGCAGGGCGGCATGCCGCCGGCGGAGTACGGACAGCTTATGCAGGAGGTGAGCACCGCCTTCTGTCCGGGATTTGCTTCACGTGGACCTGGGTAGTTAGCTGGCTAGTACGAGCCTAAGAATACTGGCCTAAGACTGGGTAGTATGAATAGCACGCGCTATAAGTTGGCTAGAGTGGGCCTAAGAATGAGTTTGAGATCTGAGGTAGTCTAGCGTGGGTCTAAGAGGTTTAGACCTATTAAATGTGGGCCTAAGATTAAGGTAGTATGAGCCTAAGAGCTGACTAGTGTACGCCTAAACATGGGGTTGTATGGATAGCATGAGCCTAAGAGTAGGTCAGAGTGGTCATAAGAATGAACTTCTACAATAATTGGAGCGACCCAGCGTGGATCTAAAATTTTTTAACTGTGCTGGAATGGACAGCTTCAGCCTTAGCAGACGGATAGACTGTTTCTAAGAACGCCTATGCTTGGAGCGCTCTAGCATGGTAAAACCGGGCTTGAATGAGCGTAAAATTGGCTAGTGTGGGCCTAAAGTTTGGCTGTCATGAGTATAAGAGATCACTAGCGCGGACCAGGGACTGCGCCAGCATGAATCTAGGTGTGGGCTAGTGTGGTCTTATGGCATCATTAGAAGAAGCCTACGAGCCGGCTAGTGTGGGGATAGTACTGGGCTCATGTGAGCCAAATATCGACTAACACAACCAGCAACACTGAACACAAGCCTAAAATTGGCTAGCACAGGCCTAATAACTGTCCAGTCTTGGCCTAGGGACAGAGTAGGTAAGCTCAGTGTAGGCCTAAGCGCTCTCTACTGAGTCCGAACTGTGGACTCTGATAAGCCCATGTTTCGGCTAGTCCAGGATTGGGGTGTCATAAGCCTAAGACTGGACTGTTATGAGCTTAAGAGTGCGCGATGCAGTAATCGGCTGGTCAGCGCTAAGTGCTAATGGTGATCGCGTATGACTCTACTGTATGAGTGTCTAGTGTCCGTTGAAGATTGGCTGACCGGTTGTCTAGTCCACCCACAAAAGAGGTTTTTGTCGAAGAAATTAACGTGTCTAGGCCTAAGAGTGGCTGATTTAGCTGTACCGCCTGCAGCAGCTGACTGCAGTGATCCCGCAGAAGGATAAGATAATTGCCAGCTTACAAGAGCAAGTAAGTCCTTATAACGTCAAGTCACTTCGGATAAAATACTTAACACTCGCTCAACACCACAGTCTAGGTCGCCTCTCTTCAACGCTCCCAGGCCGAGAATGCTCTCAACGTGGCGCTGGACGGCGAGGTCGAGTTGAAGAACCTCAAGGAGGAGAATCGCAGCTTGCAAGTCCGAGCGGACTTCCTCGAGCAGGAGAGGGACCAGCTCAAGGAGGCCGCCGCCAAGAAACAGGTCCGCGCATTCGAGTTTATGTTAAATTTTATGTTCCAACAACTTTTGGCAGGCTGTTGTCCTAGTACTAACATTAATTTTTAAATAATGTTCTGCACACCGAAACTACAATTGAATTAATTTTTTACCAAAGTTATTTTTAATGTTAATATTTTAATTTTTATTATTTACTATTAAGTATTATTTTATTAAAAACTATTTTTATTTGCACCACTCAAAATGAAAAAATATTATTCTTAGACGTCGGCCTAAAAGTGCTCGTACAAAAGGCAAAAAAAGAGTAAAATATGGTTACGATATTTGCAAATTTTTGGGGAAAACCTTCTTGGTCATCCTTTAAAATCACGATTTCAGGTCGTTGGGAGCGAGAAACTCGCGGCCGCCAACGCAGCATTGCGGAAAGAGCTCAAGCAAGTGAAAACGGAGCGAGACAACGCCCAGACGGAGGTGCTCGACCTGACCGCTCGTCTCGAGGACACCCAGAAGAGTCACGAGCAGCTGAAGGCGAAGGAGAAGGAGCGGAAGGCCGCCACGAAGACGGTCATCTCGAACATGGAGAAGCAGCTGGAGGAACTCATGCGCGATCAGGAGAAGGCGAAGAACGGGTCTTGCGACAAATGCGCACAGATGGAAGGTACGCGTTCCTTACGTTGGTCGCGATGAAATGTACCGCCGTCCCCTTCGTCACACTTTGTGCTGTACCGCGCCAATCTCTTCTGCACTTTGTACTTGCGCCGTACCGTAAAGCACTTCGTACCGTACCCTTTTCCCGCATTTATGCGGCGGCAGTACGGTACGAGAAGGCCAGTACAGCAGGGAGTACGACAAGGCGCCGCAAGATGCCGTGTTCATGCCGTACCGTGCCGTTCCGCAACATATATAATGTAAACGGCACGGAATTTTTGGCGCACACGATACGGCAGTACGGTACGGACGGGATTAGTACGGTAGGGGTGGGTCTGCGCCGTTCCGTTCCATGTCGTACCACACCGTCTCATTCCGTACTGCCAACGCGCTGTTCCGAGCTTTTCATTTTATGCGTGCTGTTCCTGCCGCTCCGTATCTCCTGACAATGTACCACTGGATAGCGATCACGGTTCCATATCGTGCCCCATTCCGCGACGTACCGTCCCACTCTGTGCCACATTTCGTGCCTGTGCCATCCCCATCCCCATTGGACCGTAAAATAAATGTTTGGCTTCAGCCGACATGGAACTCATGCGGACGCAGATGATGGCGCTAGGAAACCAAGCGGATGCGTCGTCGTCGAATGCAGTAAGTTTACCGGTCTAGGAAATGTCCCATGATTAACTGCCGTTTTCGAACCACAAATAAGCCTTTTTCAGACAAGCTCTGTCACTGGTACCGTCTCTCGTACTGAACCTCGATCACGTCGCGGTTCGAAGGACGACGTCGTCGAGGACCAGTTCCTGGACCTACGCGAGGTCCACGTCGGCAAGGGTGCGTCCATTCGGTTGTTAGGCGTGTTTAACGGATCTGAACCAACCCTGTGCGGGGGCCGAGCATCCAGGCCCCGGGCCGGCCCCGGGCTTTTGCCGATTCCAAGCCCGGCCCCGACCCCGGCCCTCGGAGGCCCAAGGTCTCAGGCCCCCGGGGCCCTGGGACGGAGTCAGGGGCTTACGCCCCCCCCCATTATTTTGTCTCTAGGCCGCTAAAAGTCATTAAAGCATGCATGATATGACATTTTTGACATTATAAAACGTCATTTTAGGCTTATAACTTCCAAATGAATTAGAAAAAGAAAGAATAAAGCTGATTTCGTCCCTTCAGTTTTTTGCCTTGCGTGGTCGGGGGCCGGCTTCGGCCTCGGCCCCGGGAGCCGGTGGCCGGCCCCCAGCCCCCAGGGCCCCGCACAGGGTTGATCTGAACTCAACTGTAATTTTACTGAGAACGAGCTGACCTTGACTGAACACTACAAAGGAAATGTTAATTTTAAAAATATTTTTTAATTATTAAATTTAAAATTTAGTTTTAAGAGGTAAATAAAACCGTATCAAATAAAAGTTATGAAATTCTACGAAATCAGCTTAATTTATCTTGCCTGCCAAAAGTTTCCTTTCACCGAAAACGCGGAATTCGACAATCTGAACTTTTGAACAGCCAGTTCGGTACAGTCCATTTGCCCGTTAATTCTCAGCACTGAATTTCATTCGTCGCTTTCAGTTTCCAAGAAGGAGGACGCCCGTGAGAAGTCCCGACCGTCGTCCCGCGCCACGGACTCTCGCTCGAGCGGACGAAGCAAGTCCCGAAGTCGCACGCCGTTTGAGGACCGTCGAGGCTCCACGCACGCGCATCGATCTGGCCGCGATTCGGAGCGTCATGACCGTCGTTCCTTTGATCGCCACCAGGATCGACGTCGCTCGCCGGGCAGTAAGCACCAGGAGCGGAATGCACCGAACAAGAGGTGAGCGATACATGGAGGAAGTGCCGAAAAGGTAGACTAGGCCCGGCGTGCTGAGCCGGGTTTCATTCCGTCAGATTTTCCGTTTGCGCAGGAGGACATCTTAGCGCGGCGCAGGCGCAAAATGTGCCGCGTACTGTTCCGTACTAAAGGTGGACAACCGGCACTCGTATCGTGCTCTGTACCGTACTGAGCCATCCCGTACAGTTAGGACCAACCCCGTACCTTACTCCGTAGCGGACATTACGGGCAGTACGGGCCCCAGTACGGTACGGTTTTAGTACGGGCCGTACTAGTACTAAGTATCGAGAAAACTGGAGACGTACCGTACTCCATACTGTCCGACCTCGCCCGTACCGTACTCCGTACTGGCCGACCTCACCCGTGCCGTAAGTCGTACTGTCCTGACCCGCCCATACCGCACTCCGTACCGATAGTGCCACCTGTACGTCAGCACGGTACGGCGCGGCCGTTCTTTGCAGTACTAGCACGGGACGAAAACCGGCACGGGGAGGGCCAGCACGAAAGGCAGCGTGGCACGATGGCATGTGTCCGCCAGTCCAATATATTCCGAGAAGCTTAGCCTATGATTTAGAACTTCCGACGACGCCGTATGCTTCATAAGCTCGAAGTACGCTCGTCAGGACCTCGGCCGCGACGACCGTCGTCGTTCTCCCGGCCACTCGACGCATGAGCGAAATCACAAGGAGCGAAAGCGCCGGCGAGAGTCGCCGCTTCCGGACTCCTCGAAGGTCACCGTCAAGGACGTCGGAATGAGCAGCCGTTCGGAACTCGAATCGCATCCGGGAGCGGATGCTAAGGTGCGCAAGACAAGCGAAGTGTCGAACCTGACAGCACAGCCGTCGAGAGACGATCATAGCGGCAAGCAGGTATGAAACGGGGCTGCTTTTGTGGCCCTAATAAATTCGTAAAACCGAAAAAAACGCCATAAAAGTAGGCATAAATGGTCAAACTGCAGACGACGGTTTTACATTTCCCCAGAAAGCGTTTTTGCCCTGCTTTGAAAAGACGAGCCCTTGGAAACTACTTTGTCACATTTCGGCAACTTTTCCGAGGATTTCTAACACTTTGCACAGTTCAGCAAGTTTTCCAAAACTTTTTCTTTTTTAAATATTTGGCAAGTTAATCTCATTCTCATCTCAGTTTCTTACAGTTTTGTATACCTAATCGAAGATGTTTTAGCCTTCAAGCAAAGTGGTCGCGCCCCAGCCGCCAACGATCGACCACACTTCACCGCTGCAGCGCGACACCGCCTCTGTTCCATCCGCCTCCGCTCCAGCGGAGCCTCCCGCGTCGTCCCCGGAGCAGCCGGAGGCGGCGGTCGCCGCGGCGCAAGACGCAGAAGCCGAGGACCCGCGAGAGGCGATGCGGGCGATCATCGAGTACTTCGTGGAGCAGATCCAGACGGGTCGGACGATGGAGCAGATCGTCGCGTGGGTACACGAGAACATGCCGGAGTACGCCAACGACATCGACACCGTGATTCCGTTCGTTCGCAGGGTAAGGATATCCGCCCAAACGTAGACACGTCTTGGCAGAGTACTTCATCAAGGGACTAAGACCGACTGAGGTGTTTCCACCATAAGCTTCGTTTGGCTAAGAGTGGTCTAGTGCATGCCTAACAGCGAGCTAGTGTTGGCTGGGCCTAGAGTGGTACGGCGGCGGTCTAAGTGTGGTATTGTGCCTAAGAGTGAGTTCTGGACAGGCCTTGATATAGTGTCGACGTAAGAGAGACCTAAGGTGTTCCTAGCAAAAGCTTAGTACCGGCTAAAAAGTGAGCTAGTGTAGGCCTAAAACTGAGCTTGTGTGCACCTAAATATGGCATAGTGTTGGCTTAGGCTTGGCCTAAGATGGGCATATGACTGAGCTAACGTTGTCCAAAGACAAGGTGCTGCTGAGTGAGCGCGAGCTAGGATAGAGCTGAGAGAAGACTAGCCCGGGCTTAAGAAAGACATAAGGTTAGCATACCTTGTTGGTGAGACTAAGGACAGAAACATAAGTGGACCAAGTCTCTCGTAGTTGCCTAGGAACAGCTCAGAGTGGGCTTAGACTAGGTATAGTGCAAGCCCTAGGAGCCTAACTCGCTTTAAGACTGATAGGGACAACTGATTAAATGAATAATCATTTACATTCCCCCCTCCCCATGTACCTCGGTTTAGGAGCTCGAGGCCTTTGCTGCGGCCGCAGATGCACTATGAACGTCACTAACGAGAGGTTTACACAACGTCCAGCTAACGTTTTCCAACGATATCATTAGCGCTCCTTTACCAGAACCTGTTTAACCTACACTGATCTTTGTCTGCCCGATCACTTACGAATGCGAGTATTGTTCCAGTACGGATACCATTTGGTGCTTTTTTCTTAGCTTCATTTGTGCCCGTATTTTCTGTTGTGTAAAGTCCGATCACCGTTTTTGTTGTCGAATAAAGTTATTGCTCCAGCCGATCCTTTTCCAGCCTAGCCGAAGTCACTGATGCTAATTTAAGGAAGTTGATAAACAATATCAGTGCATTTGATTAAGTAATTTAACTCTTCAAACCTGAAATGATGTCGAATCCGTCTGTGCTGTCTGTTCCCATGGCCTCTTAAATCAGTCCAGCTCTATTCGCAAGCCGAGCCATATCAAACAGCCTTATCGTATCCGAGCTTTGTCCAACTTAGTCTTTATTTTTTCGGAAACTTTTGCTTCCGAAACTAGGGCTCCCTATTTTTCCAAAAAATGTGCTTGTTAGCGCCCATCCTACCCTACGCTGAGAGCCATACATCCTTCGGGACCAAGGGCGTCGCGAGACCGCCCTGGGAAGGCGGGGATGGTAAGGGCGGGACCCTTCCCATTTTTTTGGCGCCGGTGCTCGGCCGGCGTCGAAAAAACGCCTTGGTCCCCTCTTTGGTACTTTTTAACATATGAGTTTTCGGGCTCTAAGTCGGTTTAAGCATTATTTTTAGAGGTTTTCTGCCTAAATTAGCCCGCCGCAGGCGACACCAGAGCGAATTTTTGGTCTAGCTATCAAAGATCATTGGAAAATTGACTAAAATGTTGGAAATCCCCCCCCCCCTGGAAAAATTGACACTCAAACGGTGATTTTAGAGCATTTTTACCTGAAATAGCCCGCCGCAGGCGCCGCCAACGCGATTTTTACCCTTATTTCACAAAATTAATCGGAAATTTCAGCAAAAGGGTCAAAATATCACAATTTTTTGAAATAGAAAAACTTGCCTTGGTCCCCCCTTACCCCCTCGCGACGCCCTTGTTCGGGACCAAGGTTGCTCTGAATGGATTCTTCGAATCCTGGAGCCTGAACAAGTTACCGCTGGAATGGTCACTCAGAAAGAGGCCCTACTCACTTATAGTCCACTTTATTTTTGTGTAATATTCCGCTGAAATAAGGAACTTTCAAGCACGTTGACCTTCCAGTGGGTGCAGAAAAAGCCGATGACTGTTCTTCGATATGAGCGAATGAAAAAGGCCGTCGTGAGCGGGTTGAAGAAGGTGATTCCGCTGAGCGTGAGCGTCAGCAGCGATGTGATGGGTCCGGGTTGGAAGCGAAAGATGATCGCGATGAGGAAGTAAATCACCGGTCCCACCAGCGCCACTAGCGGGCAGATTGCCTAAAGACCAGTGTCGGCAGGTCTGCTGGATGCGCTGCAACATACATTTTGCTCGGTCCTTTTGCCTAGGTTATGCAATGTCACGCCAAGGAAAACCGAAGTGTTAGGCGAACGCTCGCCGCATTCTGGGCTTTTTTGAGCGTGTTTCAACGTAAAATAGCTCGCCAAAGGCACCGCCAAAGAATTTCTTGGACCAATTTCATAAACTTATGTCCGATACTGTATGCTGCGAATATTAGTCCAAAAATTGGCCAATATCAGTTAAAAATGTGAATTAAAAAAATGAAAAAAATTGCGTTAGTCCCCCTAGACCCCTCCCCCGCTGGTCGGAGGTAGGGCAACTGCATTGCGAAAAGCGGCTGGAGCGATTAATGCTCCAGTCATGAGGGATGCATACTCACTGCGGAAAAGCGCACCGTAGAGCGCTTGTGATGCTCAAGTTTGAGCGGATTTTGGGCATGATTTCCCCCGTACCGGGCATTTTACCGGGTCGGTTTTTGAAAGAACAAGCCCATGCCCGGCCCGGCCAGGTGTTTCTGAGGCCCGGCTGCGCACGGCCGACCGAGAGATGAGCAGGCCCTGCTTCTAGTGGTCCCTCCTTTTGCGTTAATATTTTATTATTTGCGTCATACGTATTTTTGCATCATACGTAGAAAAATTCCCATCCGGCTTCCTAGCTCCGTCCATCGTCATCGAAACGTTGAGCTTCGAAAGACTCATGCCGGTATCCCTGCTGGAGATTCTCCTATTTCCTCTAGGCGATGATCTCTGTGCAATGAGACCGACGCCAGCCTACCATCGCGAGCATAGCACGATGCACTTCCGATTGTAGCCGGCGAGTGTGCACGTACTCGGTACGGCCGTGCCAGCGCAGAAACGCAATGATCTTGTACTCACAGACGACGACCGTCGAAGTGCACGCCACGGAAGTGAAAGTCCAAAAGACGAGCCAGAGTGTGAGCTTAAAGTCGCCCTAAACCTATAGTCTTTTGCAAGAGCCGGAGCTGACGCCTAGACGGATGTTGGGAAAAAAGATTAGTAACGATCACAATTTGTAATACAGATATAATAATTTAAAATATAAAATATGTATAAAACTTTAAAATAAAAAATTTAAGTGAATTTTACAAATTAAATGAATAAAGTAAATTAATGACGAAATAGATTAAATTTTTTAAAAAATGAATCAAATTAAAAATTTAGCAAAAATACAAACCAAACTTGTCCCGAAGGTGAATGCATTCCGTCCGTCCGATATTTCCCACTGGTTCTCTTCCAGAGCTTGAGGGCATTGGCTAGGCGAAAGGAATATCGGAAGCGTGACGAATGGACCGAGAAGAAACCAGCCGAAAAAGACGCCGACCGCCACCAGCATGCGCTTTTTGTACCTAAAAGGATCTTTAGTGGGTGACTGCAGTTCTTGAGCCTTCAGTTGGGCTAAAAGCTCACTCAGTGAGGATCCAATTATTTTTAATTTAAATTGTTAATTAAATGAATTTAAAATTTAGTATTTTTAATTTAATTTAGACGGCTCTGTATGGTTCCAAATATTCGCACCCTTCAAAGCGGCACACCAGCAGATATCTGCAGAGGAACTGCATCGCTACGTTAAGCAAGGCGATCTCCATCAGGCAGACGTAAGCTATCAGCCACGCCGAGTCGAGACGAGCATCGAGCCCACTAAGGTAGCCGTTCGACACGAGTGCAACGCAGGTAGACGCCAGAAGGGCTACCTAAATTTGGACTTGGCGCTTACACCCGCTTTCTTCCGTTCCATGCTGTACCCTCCGTGCCGACCTCCGGTCCATGCTGTCCCCTCTGTGCTGAGCTCTGTTCCATGATGTGCCCCCTGTGCTGAGCTCCGTTCCATGCTGTCCCCTCTGTGCTGAGCTCCGTTCCGTGCTGTTCCCTGTGTGCTGAGCTACGTTCCGTGCTGTCCCCTCTGTGCTGAGCTCCGTTCCGTGATGTTCCCACTGTGCTGAGCTCCGTTCCATGCTGTCCCCTCTGTGCTGAGCTCCATTCCATACTGCCCCCTCTGTGCTGAGCTCGGTTCCATGCTGTCCCCTCTGTGCCAGGGGTCTCAAACCCCCTCCCCCCTGGTTCCAGGGGGTACCCCCTGGTTTTGGCTTTTTGCCCCTGGTTTTCATGGGCAAAACCAGGGGGTAAAAGTCTGTTTTCTTCAATGCAATTTTGGAAAGTCAAATTTTGACTTCAATTTTGACAAATAAGGCCCAAAAATCGGCAAAATGGGCAAAAAATCGGCGCCTGCGGCGGGCAATTTTTACGTCAAGTAGTTCTGAATTTCACTTTTGCAGGACTGTTCCAGCCATTTATGCACACCATTTGCTGAGCAGACCGCGATTTGTCGAAAAAATCACGAACGGTTGCTAAATATAGCGCTTAGTGGTTAAAAGGCATTGTTGTAAACCCCAAATAAAGCTTAAACTAACTGTGGTACAGTTAAGCGGATGCCCCCCTGGTTTACCCCCTGGATTTTAGCTGAACCCCCTGGTTTACCCCCTGGATTTGAACTGCTGGGCCCTGGTTCCGGGTTTTCGAGTTGAGACCCCTGCTATGTGCTGAGCTCCGTTCCATGCTGTCCCTCTGTGCTTAGCTCCGTTCCATGTTGTCCCCTCTGTGCTGAGCTCCATTCCATACTACCCCCTCTGTGCCGACCTCCGGTCCATGCTGTGACCTCTGTGCTGAGCTCCGTTCCATGCTGTCCCCTCTGTGCCGAGCTCCGTTCCATGTTGTCCCCTCTGTGCTGAGCTCCGTTCCATGCTGTCCCCTCTGTGCTGAGCTCCGTTCCATGCTGTCCCCTCTGTGCTGAGTTCCGTTCCATGTTGTCCCCTCTGTGCTGAGCTCCGTTCCATGCTGTCCCCTCTGTGCTGAGCTCCATTCCATACTACCCCCTCTGTGCCGACCTCCGGTCCATGCTGTGACCTCTGTGCTGAGCTCCGTTCCATGCTGTCCCCTCTGTGCTGAGCTCCGTTCCGTGCTGTTCCCTGTGTGCTGAGCTACGTTCCGTGCTGTCCCCTCTGTGCTGAGCTCCGTTCCGTGATGTTCCCACTGTGCTGAGCTCCGTTCCATGCTGTCCCCTCTGTGCTGAGCTCCATTCCATGCTGTCCCCTCTGTGCTGAGCTCCGTTCCATGCGGACCCTCCCGTGCCGACCTCCGTTCCATGCTCTCCACTCCGTGCCGACCTCCGTTCCATGCTCTCCACTCCGTGCTGAGCTCCGTTCCGTGGAGCACGGCACGGAAAAGGGAACGGCGAAAAGCGACTGTTTTCCGTGGTTTTTTCCGCTAACACGACATGGCGTCATTTTGAGAACCATGCCAATCCACGTACCATGTAAGCAAGGAACAGGGCACGGCCGTTCTGAACCACTGCCGTGCCGTCTTCCGTCCCGTGGAAAACGGAGAACGCCCAAATTTTTTTCTTATCGGTTGGAAAGCGAAAATTGAATTTGCTACTGAAGGGCCTTGAAGGTTTCCTTTATCTGCCTTATCTTTCGCCATGTATGCTCGCAAAAAGCAGAGATACTTCTCCGACAGTGTACAGTGTAGAGCAAAATAGCTTACCGGCTGCGCTATCAGTACCGACATGCTGAGGAGGAGATCGACCACGCACGTCATCAAGAACAGCCTCTGGTATATCCTCCCTTGGAATTTCGAGTGGTAAACGATGAGGTACAGAAGTGAGAGATTCAACAATATGGAAATCCCGCTAATACCCGTGTCCAGGGCACGGTTAAGAGTGGGCAAGTGTTCGAGCATCGACAGCACTTGGCTGAGACGAATCCGCCGAGGATCAAGATGCTGCTTTTTAAAGACCGAGAGAGCGGAAGACAAAAGTGCGATTTGAATTTCTTCTCGTATCCCCAATTGTAGTAGCCGAAGTAACCGAAGTAGAGCCCGTTCAAGTGCACCACGAAGTACAAAGCTAGGTTGAACTTGAAATCAGCATGCAAAAAGTGCGCTGTTCACGCCAAACGTGCCGCTAAGCACAAGGCGGATACAGCACTTGCCGAGCGTTGTGTTTATGGCATGATCAAGACCGTTGTTTAGAGCAGCACTATTAGTGTCCTCTTCCTCACGTTGATCTATTTGTGGAAGCCCTCTTTTTAACACCCGTTTAATGGCAAACCACCCATTACATTAAGATACGTGATTGTCATCAATGCAAAACCCTGGACATAGCGTGGAAAGCTTTGGACATGGGAGATGAAACACCTGACTGACATAGCGCTCATAACAAAATACAAAAACTGGAAACTTCGCAAGCACATACCGGCGCTATTTTTGCAACCTTGTTTCATCCATGTCAAACCCGGCCCTAGATCCGCCGGCCCGGGCCGGGTCGGGTACGGGCCGGGCTGGGCCTCAACGTTTCTGACCTAGCAGGGCCTCGGGCTGGTTAGTAGCTTGAGAAACTGAGAAATTCTATAGTAATTTTACAACTGGCTATATCGGCGTCTGCGGCTGGTTATTTTGCGTGCTCTGGGCCCGCCCCGAGCCCGCCTCAAGGCCCCCGGGCCCGTCTCAAGGCCCGGCCCGGCCCGCCCCGGGCCCGCCTCCGGGCCATGCCTGGACTTGAAGGCCCGCAGGTCGGGCCGGGCCTCGACTCAAAGGTCCGTTGCAGATTGTTGCCTTGCTTTCGCCTCCTAATCCCCCTAAATGCTCCACATAGAGCTACGTTATGTTAGGTTTCTCCTGCACGAAAACGATCTCGAGCCTGTCCTGACAGAAGTTCTCCTTCTTGCCGCTATGCAAAACACACGGTAACGGGCTTGCTATAGCATACAAGCAGGGAGCTCCCCTACCCTCTTCCCCCGCACCTCCCTCAACGTAAATACATCACGCACCTGTCTCAACGCGATCCTTTTTCGTCCATAAGTCCTCTTTAGGCGTAATTTGTTTTCCAAAACATATGCGTCGCGCATAGCAACCTCGCATGAATAGGAGTTTGTTCTGCTCCACTGCAAAATGCTTCCGAGACTATCGGGAGAGCTTCCGGTCGGCGAATAACATGTCACCCACGTTAGCCCGTGTCGCCATGGCCGGCCATTCGAGGTCAGTCGCTAGGCGTCGAGCAGGCGGAGGAGCGATGGATGAAAGAGCGCAGGCCACGAGCCTAAATGAGCGAGGGCCGCGAACCGCGAAGGAGAAAGGAGCTTCCCGCTCCAGTGCGCGCAATGTTGCGTTGCAGTGGCGGCCTCCTCACTGCATCCAGCGCGTTGAACGCAACCCTTTTAGTTGTCTAATACCTAGCGAATGCATGTGTTTGTCAAACCGATTTTCAGTGAGTACCGCAACTGGAGTATGATTGTTTAACAGCAGGGACACTATCCTAGGCAACCCTGTGTGGGCCTTAACCCGCGGTCCGGGCCAGGCCTCGACTGGAATGCCCGTTGCACAGTGTTGGCCCTAGCGCCGCATCTAAGCGACACTTTTACCAGTCTAAAATTGCCTTAATGCAATAAAAAATTGATACTGTGGCCTTTTACCTGTAGAAAAATACCAAAAGGGGGGACCAAAGGTACTTTTTGGTCGTTTGTCGAAACGGGCCTTTTACCGTACATTTTAGGCCCGGCCCGGGCCCGGCCCGGGCCTCATTTCAAGGCCCGCGGTCCGGGCCAGGCCTCGACCGGAGGGATCTGCTCTCTCTCTTTAATTAAAATTTTTTTAATTAATTTAATTAAAAATGATATAAAACTTTGATGAATCTTTGAAATCACTGGGGCTTTTCTCGAGGGCAGATATACATTGTCGATTTGCTGTTGAACGTGTGTTCATGCCCTTAAGTCTCGGCCCAGCCTACTTAGAGTGTTATGTGCTTACTGAGTTATAGAGTTATGCGTCGATCTACCGCTCAAACGACGTCACCTTTCCCGTGCACTCCTTCGTCGCGCTACGTTCCGTCGACGTCCCGTTCTGTACTTCGCAAATACCGGCCGAGGTTATGCTTCTTTTGTCGACGAGCCGGACATTCCATCTTGCACTGTCCCGTGATCTGTGGGATGCGGCGTAAAATGGCGGCGGAACGACTTCATTCGATGGACAAGGTGCGCTAGCCTTCAAAAAAAAAACTGCCATTTTACACTCGGATCTGTCGGACCTAGTTAACCCCTTAGATTGTCTGAGGTTCTCAGAAGGGTTTAACGCAATGCAGCGCCAACTGTTCGATGCCAGAACATCGGCCGATTTTCCAAGAAAAGCTAACAAAAACAATATGCATTTAGCCTGGTTCATTCCCAACTGCGGGCCATTTTACGTACCGCGTAACAATGGTAGATGGAAAGTAGCTTTCGAAGTCGTCATCCGTTCCGACATGGCCCCTTCTACTGGCGGAGGCTTCACTGACAGCGGCACTGACAGCCCTTCCTCTCCCCCCCCCGCATAAAATTGGTGGTAAAAGAAAAAAATTAATGGCACTTGTCACTGTATTCGTCCCCCCCTTGTCCAATATGACAGAGCTTCAGGACGTCCCTCTCTATGTGGATTTGGTTCTTTTCCACTATGTAACTTTAGCGTTCGAAGGACACCGCGGCTTTCGGTTGTTCACCACCTCTGATAGGACTCAGTGTCAAACAACGCGACGCTACGACCTCAGCTGCGTGGGTGTTCAACCCAGAAGACTGGAAAGAGCCACATGCGACGGTGCCTCGAATAGAGACTAGCAGCTGTCGCAGGAACAGTCGTTTGACGGGGTAAGTACCGTTTACGGATGTGTAATGACACAGCCTACATCGCGTTCCCGAGAGGAATGTGTCCGTGCTCGCCGAGAGTACCTGCTTTTCGGCTTATATTTTCACTTTCCTAATTTGGAAAAGTTACATTAAATGGAATCGGAACGTCAAATTTACGCCGAAATTGGGACATACGTTAGCTTATTCGCACTTGTCCGATTTGCTGGAACAATGACAGACAACCCCTAGGTGCTCTACCGGAAACACCGATTGGTTGCCGACTATCTTCTCTCGGATAAGCACTCCAAAAAGACGTCTTACACTGCCCCCAAGATTCGCCCCTCGATTTTGCTACGCTTGTAGGCAAACAGGTTACATTCCGTCCTGTTGTCGTGTGTACGAACGGCTGCGGATGCACGGACAACAAGCGCGATCGCAACAAGTCAAGCAGTACAACGAGGTATTTTCTGATGACGGCACCTCTAGATCAGGGCTAGCCGGGATCCGAATACGACCGAAGGTTCGCGTTTTTTAGGAATCTGGGTCACGACTCAGGTCAGTAAAGCCTAAGTCTATTCCAGGCAACATAGGCGGGCTCGGCTTCAATCGCGGAAACCTTTTTTTTCCATTTTCTCCCTTTCTTTGATCAGACATAAGTCCCGCATATTTATGTATTTTGGTTCAAACTGACCATGCCCATGTCAAAAGTAAGTGCTAGACAATCATTCGTATATCCAGCTCAGGCTACCGTCCTATGCATCCTGGGGCCGTCTTAGGCCGGTATTCAGTACCCTGACAGTCCTCCGAGCAGCCTAGTTTCAGACCCATCCCTTCTCGGCACAGACTTTTCTAAGCCATTTTAATTTTAACCTAAGGATTTTAAGGACTAGGTCCCACTTTAACATATTCTAGGTGCTTTCTTGGTCGTATCTACACCACGGCTTAGAGCCGTACTTTAGCCGTCGAAGATTACTGCTGGCGCCTACCCACCTCGACCTCCAGTGGCGTACATAGTGCCGTTGCAGCGCAACGTTTTGCGGAAGATTTTCCGCAAAACATGCCTGCTTTATCCGCGGAGAGCCAGCGCCCAGCGAACCCAGTCGAAGGAGAAAACTCCGACGTGCATGACGACCTCAAGGCGATCGTCGACTTCTTCGTGCAACAGATGCAGCAAGGACTGTCGATGGACGAAGTGGCCCAGTGGATCAGCGATCAAACGCCGGAGTATTCCAGGGACTTGGACATTGTGATGCCGATAGTTCGAGAGGTACGAACGGGACGGATTCGCACTTGGAAAGATTTGGATGAAGCCAAAATTAAGGTTTTCGCTGACATCTTACGCGACGCCTTGGAAGGCATATAGCGAGCGAATTACTCGTGCTTTATTTTTCCTATTTGGTGGGTCGGCCTCATTTTTTATGGTCCGAAGGTTCTGGCCTCGCAAAAATTGACGGACTTGTCAGCGATTACGGAATTTTTCTTCTTTTTTTGGACTCAGTTTCAGACATTTGTAACTAGGTACTAGTTACAAATGTGAAAAGTGTGAAGTGCGTTGAAACAAGCGAAAATAAGCATTGAACGAACATATTCGCTACATTTTCGGCATTTAGAGGAGCGGGCTCGCAAAGAGAGATGCAAAGTAGTCGGAAAAAGGGCGCAGCTAGACCTGAAATATAGGGGACTGCTGAAAACCCGCAGCCTCATGAAGAGACATATGTTTTTGGTTGCGGATAGGGAGTGGAGCAAATAATACTATTTTCCATTCATTTGGTTGACATTCTTACTACTTCTTTTGCAGGTGTAGGTCAATGAAAGTTGTACATGCAGACTTTACTCCTGATATATACTCATTTGACAATTTTCAGATGCTCGACAGCGTTACTTCCACTAAGTACGTTCCCGTAAGCTGATGCAAAGCGCTAGCGGTCGTTCTCGAGAGGCGCACGGATTCCCGACCGCTTATCAAGTCGCATACCTATTTTCGCTCGGTTTCTGCGTTTTGATAGAGGGGCGCGTAAATAAAGTTTGTTGGCTAAAGATGATATCCAATAAAAGTGCTCCGTTACCACACAGGTAATTCGCCTGAACGTTTGTAATAGGGTTCGGCTACCCGTACCCGCATTATACGGCACGGCAACACGGCACGAGAGGGTCCACCACGGGTACGGGTACGGCACGGGTGCCAAAAACCAGCCAACGCAAGCCGTGTTTTATGCCGTGTTAGTGTACACGGCTCGGCATTCTTGGGCCGGCACGGCTACATGGCACGGGAGGGGGCACCACGAGTACGAGTACGGCACGGGTGGGTTTACCACGGCACGGGGTACCAGCGCCGATATGTAGTTTGTAAGGGGGTCGACTCGGAACTACATCATTGGCTATTGCGTTGTTGGGCCTTCCTGGCATGGCTTTGGCATCTGCCCACTCCCCCCAACCCTCGCTCCGCCCTTGAGATCCCCAAAAAGTACACTACGTCCCTCCTCCGTCCACCTGCACTGCAATGCCGTATTTAGGATTTTATAATAGGGGGTGGATATCGGGAACATGGGAGTAGGGATCTAAAATGGGTCAAAATGGTCTTAAATCGCTAATAATAACGTTTAAAATGGCATTTTTAGGCTGAATTATGCAATAAGAAAGCTCAAGCACCCCTCTCGCTGGCTGGTTGGCCGATACACCGATCAATTGGGCAAATTAAAATTTTGCTTTTCCCCATCCAAGATTTGATCACACTCGTTGTTTCCGTCCCATTTTATCCGAAAGCTTGAATCCCTCCCATAGGTCCCTGCAGGAGCCGCATCAAGTGAAAACACGGGAACACGAACCCAGGAGAAAGCATAGGAAACGATCATGCCTTCTTACTCGGATCGAGTGGAACTATTGGACCCACTTACCTAGCTAACCATTAACCACCACCGTATCCACTTAAATGTATCAATTGCAAAGCGCTACAAGTCAGACAATTTCCGGCTCCAGCCGGAATCGACTAGCGGTTTTATTGCGCTAAGACGTCCGGGACTATGCGGCGGCAAACGTTCATAAAAGGACGGCACGTGGCTTTACCATACTTCGGAGGTCTGCCTTCGTTCGAGAGGATCCTCTTCGATTCTTAGGACTTCAGCTTCATTGTAGCTTCTGTTTCAACGCTGAAGTTCAAGTGCTTGCATAATTCAATATTACAGCTGAAATTGAAGTTTTGTGTCTCCAACGAAGTATACATTGAAGTTTTTGCAGATTCACTTTTCTCTGGAGCGCTGAATGTCCACGTAAATTTCCATTGTCATTAACATTTTCATTTCTCTTTCAACGTCGAATTTTCGGCATCTTCAACGTCGAAGCTGAAGCTGAAGTTTGCTGCCTAAACTTCGAAGTTGCACTTTTTAGATTCCGATCCCCACGCTTGCTGCTTATCGACAACCAAGGTACTCACCGCCTTTTGACGATGGAGCGATTCTTCTTCGACTCCGATGCCTTCCACCGTCTCTACAACTGCTCGTTTCGGTCGCAGGAGGAGTGGTCCGCTTACGGAAAGTCGAACCTACCGCTCGGCATCGTCTACCTCGTAGTCGGAATAACGTACGAGGTGAGTACCTCAGGGTCCTTTGGTCGATACTGTTGGATAAATGGAGGACTGAACTTAAAGGCATGTAAAACTTTATTAAAATTTTTTTTTGTGATGGAGATGTAGGCATAATAGGTCGTTGCTCGATTCGATTCGGCTTTCATTTTACAATTGCAAAATAAAAACGAAACGTCTTTTTACTTTGAGCATGCCGCTTTAGGTGCTTTACATCCCGTTCCTCTTCGTCATGGCGTCGCCGAACTTCTTTCGCCTCTCCTGCTACAAGGTATGTGTCGTTAAACCACTGCTTGGGCCTTAGCCTGATCGCACAGGGCCCGTTGGTTTGCGGTTTACTTGCTATCTGAAGAACACTGATAAGTATCTGTACCTAAGCGCCTTTAGATAATGTTCTATCTGGGCGTCGTCGACATTATTACCATCGTGGACAACTCGCTGCTGAGCGGATACTTCTCGCTGACCGGCGCAATCTACTGCACGCATCCGACCGTGATGTATGTCAGCGGTTCATGTGCCGTGGGTAAGCATTGCTCTTGCGAGCGTTTTAGCACGGTTCTTTCTGAATAGGGCTTTTGGTCAAATTTTCAGTGTTTTTTTGGCTTTAAGACGTACACACGGAAGCCCTACGCAAAGTACACTCAACAACCTAGCTGACTCGAAATTATGTGCTAAAAATGGCAAAGAATCGAAGACCAAAAACGTCATTACGTCACCTGAAAGAAGAGCATGCTCTTGGCAAATTTCTGGGGGTTACGCATGGGCCCGCAAAGTAGACCCACATCAGAGATGCGACAGATTTTGTTAAATGAAATACCATTGTCTAAGACGATAGTCTTACCATGGCATAGCTTATGCAGTAGTCTGACTAGCACAAAGCATAACGGAAGCGAGAAGGGGTGCCGTTACCACAAGACGGAACTAATTTGCATGCACTAGGACAGTAATTCGTTCCAAAGACTTCCTGTTAATTCATGAAGAAAGAGCGAGAAAATAGTCTTTTGTCAATAACATCAGCTAGGGAAATCCGATGGGCTACTTGAATGTTAACTGCTCGAAAAGGAAAAGCAATGGAATGCTAGCTGGAAAGCTTATAACTGACTTTCTCCGATGGAGGCTCTTCGAGGGGAGATTCTATTTTAGTGAATACGATATTTTGAGGAAAATCGCTACAAAAATAATTATAATTTTTCAAGTCTAAAAGTTAAAAAAACTTTATAAAACGTTCCGAAAGATTTTAAGTTTTAGGTCTGTGGTGTTGCGCGTGCATGACCTGCATGATTCTCGCCATCAATCGCTGCTTGGATCTTCTCCGCCCCAGCTGGATGAAGCATCTGTTCGCCGGACAACGCACTTACCTCTGGCTGCTGATGCCGACCGTCTACGGTCTTTATTTTGCCTGGTTCACGCCGCCGCTGATCTTCACGTCGATCTACGACGCGAACTTCTTCGACCCGTTCGTCGGCACCCGCGCCGACGACAGTCATGAGCAGGTATTTTTACATGACCCAGTACCCAATGTTAGGCGCAGCCCGGTGGCTACGAACTTATACAGCCTGCTCTTGATCATAGTATTCATCCAAGTCAGACACCACTTTCAAATCCTTATTTAAATTACCGTATTTTCTCTAATAAATCCCTAACGAAATCCGCAATTGGTGCTTGTGGATTCGGGACAGTTGTCTAGTGGATTTTGGTCTTAACTGAATGGAGCAACGTGTGCTGCATGTACTGGTCTTTCGAGTGCGCAACTGTAGGAAAAGTACGCCCTCATTAACAGTGGTTTATTGACGACTGGCCGGAAAGTAACAGGAAACTTGTACGCGTGGTTGTAAGTCGATGATCCTACGAAGA
>JNEY01000086.1:113858-143250 GCA_020875895.1 Aphelenchus avenae | reverse complement strand
CAGAACCGGTTCCCGAAAGCAGTAGGCTCGTGGTAGAGGTCAATACCCGGGACATTCGGGAAAATTTGGTCAGCGAATTGGCTGATTCACTGGAAACCCTGGCCCACCTGGCTAAAGATAGCGAGGGCAAACCTGAATTTGCGCAACTTTTGGATGAAAAACTGGGATTTCTCCAAAGGAAGGTCGCAGCATTTGGTTGATGGCTTCGAGGGCAGTTACGCTAGTAGGTACCAGAAGCATGCAGGAAGCAAAGTGCAAGAGAGGCTCGACTTTAATAGGGCGTCTCTGGAGTGGGACCCACCGGCCACCACTAGCCAAAGCATATTCCGTGACACCCCATCCTTCGATTACGGGAAACTTCAAGGGGATCTTGAGACACTGGAACTTAAGGTGGCTTCTCTGGAAAAGCAGCTCAAAGCTGCACGTGAGGAAACAATGGACAAAAATAAGCGCATCATTGAGCTAAACGGGTATCTGCGCTTATGCGACAGCCTAAGTACGGTACTAGGTTGCGACCCCGCCGATCTCCAAAAGGGAGTGCATGAACTTGTAACTGCCACAGCCACACAAAACTCAAAGATTGATGACCTGCAACAGCGGTTAGCTAACACTGACGTTTTGCAGTATCACTCCGAGTGCGAGCGCCGCATCAGCGAGCTGCAAGACGAGCTCAACTGCAAAGAAGTGGAGCTCGCTACCGAAGTGGACCGCGTCCAGCTGCTCTCGCAGACGGTGAAGGACCTCCGCGATGCGCTCACTAAGAAGGACACGGATGGAGGTACCGCTGAGGAATCCGATTCAAAAATAAATCCCGATTTTAAGGAATCCGACCGTCACTCGACGCACGACTCCAGCAGCTCGGGTTCACCAACAGCCCATCCGAAGACGTCGGCTCCTCCGCCGCCACCGCCAACGGGTACAGACGCTATGGCACTACTCCTAAGTACATTCAAAGAGTCCTTGACTAAGCCGTCTCTTCCTACACTAAGCTTCTTCAGTGGTAACCGTAAGCAGGAGGGTCAGTCTTTCGATGACTGGGTCCGTGGGTTTGCATGCCGTTATGCGAGCAGCTCTGATGAGACACGAGTGCGAGACCTAGGTCAGTACCTTACTGGTAGGCCATTGCAAGAGTACATGAATGTTCTGCGAGAGCGCCCGCGCATCTCTTTCGATGAGTTGTACGACGCTATGCGAAACAAAATGTCCGATAACACGGACCTAGCTAAGTCAATGCGTCGTAGCGGTGCCATGAGCATGCGCATTCGCGAAGGTCAAACCTACTCTGAGTTTATCTCGCTCTTCGAGTCACGTGTGTCCACAGCTTTTGAGGAAGCCGATGCTGAGTACGTGGCGCTGATCAAGCATGATCTTTTGCGCGGTAGTATTCGCGAAAAGGACTTGCTTCTGCAGCTTGAGTACGCGCTTGAGGGTGCACCATCAGCGGGTGCTAAGTATGACAGACTGCGACGCATGGTTCTCACATACGAGCAAAAGTCTCAATCAGTGGACAAGTTCCAACAGCAAGGTGCACGCGCGCATACCAAGAAACCAGCAAAGGTTCACTCAAATGCACCGTCCGGCAACGCGCACGGAAGTATAACCCCTCCTCCTGCGCCACAAAACCATTCTTATCCTGCGCACAATGCCGCGTCTTCCGGTAACCACTCAGGTGGCAATGCCAACTTTACCCCTATCGGTCAAAACAATAAGTTCGCTAACCGCGGCAGCAAGTGTTCGCACTGCAACGCCACAGGACACGTTGAGGCACGGTGCTTCAAGAAGTACCCGCATTTGAAGAAGGCTCGCGCCAATACTAATTCGTCCACAGCTTTTGTCGCTTCCATTGGCACAGTCTTTTGTAAGTCCTTCACGACTTCCGCTCAGACGTTCAAGTCGGAAAGCACTCAGGTGATCGGACCCGCTGCAGTCGTTCAATGGTCACAAAGTGGATGCTCTGCATGACTCAGGGTCGCAGGTCAATATTGTCCGTTCGTCCATCTACAAGTCTCTTTGCGAGGCGTCGAATGCTGAGCAACTGAAGCATTTCGATTTGCCTGCGTACCCTGGCCAGCCGCCCAATCTTGTTGTTCAAGTTGCTTCAGGAAACGCAATTCCCTTTCGAGGTAGAGTTGTCTGTGACCTGCGCCTCTCAGAGAGCGACAGCAACGGCGAGCGCTTCCGGTTCTTAGTACAGGACAATGCGCCGCACGACGTCGTACTGGGTACCCCGGTCTTGTTCAAAAGTCCTGCACTCTGGTCTAATCTTCAGCGCTTGCGTGAGCCACATGTAGTTCCTGAGCCAGCTGCTAAGCGCAACGCAGCTCCGGCAAAGAGAAAGCGCAACCGCAAACGTAAGACATCCAAGGTTTCGAAGGCACCCACGCCACCTACNNTGCTAAGTTCACGGATTGCACGCTGTTTACTTCCCAGCTGGGATGTACCCACAGATTCCAAACGCCATTCGAAAGGAGGAAGGTTTAATTGAACCCGCCAGTGGCTCTCAACTTTTCACCTTTTTGACGCAACGGTCAGCGCACCACTGACGGGACTATGCCTCAGAGATCGGGCTTACGCCCCGTCATAGTTTCCGGAGCAACCGGTTGAGCAACGGCAACCGTAACCCCAACTACCGCTCGCGGTGTTGAGGTTGCGGTTGCCATTTTCTCGAATGATCGGTTACGGTCACGGATGCGGTTGCCATGTTTTGGGACCCCTGGTTGCCGTTGCGGATGCCATTTTCCGACGGGTCCGCTACTAGTGCATTTCCCATTTTAGTTGTTGTTCAGTGGATAGTGGACGCTAAAAAAGGGGCAAATAGATTCAGCGCAACCGTCAGCGCAACCGCAACCACCAGCGGTTGCGCTTGCCATGTTTTGGACGCGCCGGTTGCGGTTCCGGTTGAGGTTGCGGCTTTTCAAGATCTGGAAACTATGCTCCCCACACTAACTGTTATTACACGGTGGCTTCGTACTGCCATTTTAGGTGAAAATACTCGAATGTTGTATTTTAAATTCACGATAAGGGGCCACATTCTAGCCTGTGGAAAGTACCAAAGGGGGGACCAAGGGGTCTTTCCTTTCTACCCTATGAAGTCAAGGCCCGCCGGGCCTTATAGGCCCGGGCCGGGCCGGTGGCGGGCCCGGGCCGGGCCCGGGACTGAAAATTTTGCCCGCGGGCCGGGCCGGGCCTCGACTTGAAGGCCCGTTGCACATGGTTGATTGTATTGTATGGCCTACCCTGTCAGAATTTCTCCTAATAATATGGCCCAATTGGCCAAAGTGGCCCGAACTCTAAGCTTTACTCTCTACCTCAAATGCTTTATTTGGAAATATTTGTACGTAGTTAAAACCTCCAAAAGCAAGCCAAAAACTTTCTTAATTTCCAAAATATGTGGCACTTTTCACCTTGCCCCATGCTGCGGGTAGTGACTATTATTGTCAAAACATATTAGGATTGTTTGTTTTAGAGAAAACCGGGCAACAAGGACAAGATGAATCGCTTTTTAGTGGGTTTCATCATTCTGGCTCTCGTGCCAGCTTCATCGCCAAATTACGCTGAATGTCAAGCGGCGTGCGCTGCCCAGGCCGCAGCCATGCAGGAACGACGGCAATCACGACGGTGCCAGCAGCAGTCGCGTTTTACGCAACGTGTCAAGCCAGATGTGTCCAGCTGCTTATGGACGACCTGTGATATCCCATAGATTCAAGAATACCGAAGTATATTAACTGTCCGCAAGTATTTGATATTGAGAAGTAAACTGAAGAGCAAGCATACGGAAACTAAGCTCAAATAAGCTTGAAAGACCCTAAGGATGCGATGTGGCCCTCAATAGACGTACACGGATTTTAGAGTAAGTCCCGGAATTCGGGCAGTGTGGCGCGCAGCAAACGAACTCAGACTTTCTGTTTTCAGGTTTTCGAGCAATTTCAAGTATAAGGAAAATCACGGTTTTTTTCTTTTCTTTTACTTTGACTAAATTGCGCGGTTGACAAGAAAATCATTTTCTCTCGCCGCTTCTGCCTGTAAGGAATTAACGGGAACAGTCGTGCTGCGTCCTGATAACGTAAATCCTTTTGTTCTCCCTGAGCGTGCCCAGGAACAAGCGATAAAACGCCCCGTCCAGTTGGTTGTCTTTATTTGATTGTCCTTCCCCACAATGAAGTATTTCACTACACTATTTTCGCTATTCGCATTCACTCATGCGAAATGTCCACAGGGAGCTATTCAAGGCCTTGTGGACGACGAGTGCTTTACTCTTGGGCAGTCGGCGATCGGGTGGTACGATGCAGAAGAGGAATGCGTTCGCCAAAACGGGCACTTGGCATCCGTGGACTCAGCTTTCTCAAACGCATTCCTGGTCGACAACACAAACCCCTTGTTGACGATTCTATGGCTTGGCGGCGTCGCCGACGGTGCGCCTGCACGATGGAGGTGGACCGATCGAACCCCGTTCGTGTACACGAACTGGGCCCAGAGTAAGGCAGAAAGTGTCGCTTTATATAATCGTGAAAAAATTACATTTTCATCGGGCGCTGCTAATCGAAGGCGAAGACAAATGCCTCCCGAAAAGGTTGTTGCTCTGGGAAAAATTCGCCCAAAACTGGGCCTTTTACCGGGCTTGAACGTCGGTTTATGGTATGCATTTTAGCCCTGAAATTGTGCGCCGGTAGCACCGCCGAAGCAATTTTTTAGGCTTACTTGGCAAAAAATCATAATGTGCCTGTTTTACCCCTTTGGAGTCGGACCGCCCTCGTCGGGCCGACGATAAGGGGAGTTCACCTAAACGCCCGCCCGACCTCTAATGTTCAACCTTCATTACACGAACCTTACGCACAATTTCAGATCAGCCCCAAAGCCCTGCATGTCTAGCCCTTCATACGTCCGATGGCAATTGGTACAGTCAGTACTGCTCCGCTCACAACTGGCCGCTTTGCAAGGTTCCACCAGTGGTCGATGTTTCTCCTACGTGCCCACCCTCAAAAGCTCGCCTGGCTTGCCCATCCGGCTGGGCCTACTCTGACGTGACCGACAAATGCTACAAGGTGAGTCAGTTAAATATTATTCGAATATGAGGGACTCCCGAATTTCCCTTTCAGTCTTACGACGACCGACCACGGACGTGGCCGGAAGCAGAACAGCTGTGCGTTAGTGTCGGTGGGCATCTGGCTTCTATACACAGTCGTGAAGAGCAGGAATTCATCAAGGGTATGTCCTGTGGTAGACCTCTTATCTAGATTATTCTGTCATAGAGCACTAGGTAGGTCTTTTTTCACTACCTTCCCTCCCCGTTAGGCCGGAAAAAGAGTAAGCCAAGTCAAAGTTAGTCAAGTTCCGACTTTCGATATTCTCCTTCTCTGAACTTCGACTTCTCTAGCCTCGTTTTCTTAGTGGCGGGGCAGGGGATTCTGTCCGAGAGCGCTACTTTCTTCGAGTACCCGCATCTAGGGGTCTGTTTGAGAGGAGGGCGGGTTGTTTTGAAAAGAAACGGTAACACGGTTAGCACGGCTACATCATGCATGGGCGCGAACTGTCATCCTCGACACGTTTACATGACGCGGACGGCGGATTCTGCTACGGGTATCGGAAAACAGCGCGGACATTCTCCGATACCTACCTACGCGAATTTGGCATTCTAGAGATCACTCGCACCGGGTTGCCGGCCGTCAACTGGACAACAAATGGCGTCTGGATTGGACTAAGCGACGGCAGGTTTAGCGGTATATTTGAATGGACGGATGAAACCCAAGTGAACTACACTTTGTGGGGTCCTTCCCGACCGCATCCGGACAGTTTCGTCTCTTACGCTTTCTTCTTCCCGGATTATTTCGTCGACACCGATCTCCTGGGCTACTACGACCACTGGGACAACTGCGTTCCAGCCACGCGCGAGGACCCCGTATGCAAAGTCAGAGGTGCTGTCTGCAAGAAAGATTCACTCCGCTGAACATCATTTCTTCCGTTCCATCGCGATAACTGTAGACTCGTGCATAAATTGTTTTTCTGATGCCGCCAAGAGCAGTATATTTTTATGAGCCGAACTGAAATGAAATGCATTCAACCGAACTGAACTGATCTACGTCGTCAACTCAGTTCGGTCGGTCCAATTCGAACCAGATGCTAATCAACGGCGTATTAGGGTGGAGTCTGTCGAAAACTCGAACTGTCCCTCGGTACGTGACTGACTAACACGGGGTTCGCCTCACGGACACTGACAATCTATGCTCGCATTCCACACCTGTTGTGAGTCCCGCATGCTACTCCAGACGTCACTTCAGAGTGTGGTGCCCCTTCACCACACTGTCATGCGCGAAAATGCGTTGCACCAGGAGTAGTCTTCGGAGTGGACCCCTTCCCAGTACAACAGTACAGTATTTTCAAAATACTGTCCTGATATCAGTACAGTATTTCTGCAGCCTCGGCCAGGACAGTACAACAGTACAGTATTTCCGAAATACTGTCCTGGAAACAGTACAGTAAATACTGTCCTGATACTGATATTTTGCACTAATACTGTCCTGATACTGGCCAGTATTTGGCGGATTTGGCCCAGTACAGTATCAGTACAGTATTTTCAAAATACTGATACTGATACCAGTACAGTATTTTTATACTGATTTGTACTGTCAGTATTTTCCCCAGTATACTGATACTGATACTGGCCAGTACAGGACAGGAAATACTGTCCTGCTCCGAAGTCTAACCAGGAGTGTTAGGTCATAACGTCTACCAATCCGTCTTTGGCTGTCTTGGCCATGTACGTTTATTCGATAAAATCAGCGGGTCATGCGCAGTTTTATTCTGCAAGAACCTTCCCTGAAACTCGGTTGCGGCGAGGAATTTAAATCTCTTCGTCGTCCAGGAAGCGCCGAATGACTTGCTGGGCCTCGGCGGGCTTCCACTGCGGCACCATGTGGCCCACGCCGCGGACGGTGACGTAGGTCAGTCCGCCCTCGTAGACGGTCTTGAAGCCGCCCAACTCCGCGCCATACATCCACGGGGTCTTTGGGGCTTTTTGCTGAAATAAAAAAAAGTTTAACGCGCAGATTAAAAGAATGTTGTTTGAAGGCTAAGAAAATTTAATCGTGCAAAATAGTTGAAAAAGTGCAAATGAGCATAAATAAGTAACAGAGAAATTTAAAAAAACAATTAATAATATTTCTTGCCAAAAATCGAACGCTTTGACGACGAACGGTAGCGTGGCCAAAGCTAACCTTTAACCCCAGGGAAGCGACAAATTTCTGTCCGAGAAGGGAGTTGCATACGGCGTCCGTGTCCCCATAGTAGAGAACCGCGCGAACTCCGCTTGCTAGCGCCTTCTTCACTTGGGGGCGCATCGTAGACGGCCAACCGAAAATGTCAGGTCCGTATGCGCGATGGATGTCGTCGCTGAATTAGGATTGACTGCGGCACCACAGCCGGGCAAGACACCGAGTCTAGCACAGACACCGAGCGAATTTACTGCGACTTCACCCGCTAATTTTTTGCACCCGCAAAAGAGCTTAGTTCAACTAATTCTGCAGCTTAGTCCGACTGTCCTAGGGCTTAGTCTCATAATACTAGAGCTTAGGCCTAGCGCGTAAGATGAGGATTTGGCTTAGGCTTAGACACCCACAATAATGTAAGGCTAGGCTCGGGCCTAGGTCGATGCATAAGTATAAACCGAAGTAGAAGAGAACGCAGTTTGCGGGTAGAATCGCATAATTTGCGCGTAGAATCGCATAAACTGCGGGTACGTCGACTTTGCGGGTAAAATGGCAATAAAGTTTCTGGTACAAACATCATAGACGCACGTCTAGCCGGGTGGCACTGACTAGGTGGAACTTCGCCTACTTGCACTCCTTCCACTCGCCAACGTGCTCCGGTATGTTGAGCGCGCTGCGTACGTCTTTACGGTTGAGGTAAGCGCCGTAGGACGCGTCGCACCAAGGCAGCGATTTCGGCGGTCCGGTCTAAGCACCGATTTGTTTAGACAATAAAGGCTAAATGTCCCTCTGAGACTGTGTTTACGCTTTAGGCTTGCGCAGAGGCAATAACGTGACCAATGAGGCTAAGCTTAGTCCTTATTTTAGGCTCGGTGCACTCACGTATACTCTTCCCGACCGTCTCTTTGCGGCTTCAACCGGGAACTGGAAGAGGCTCGCGCTGGGATCGATGGTGCAGTTTCGGTAGACGTCGTAGGCGTTCATGTGGCCCACTTTCCACAGCCTTCCGGGGATTTGGAACACATCAAAGAACTGGAATTGGCAGTCATCGTCGAGTGATGTGTAGTCACAATCGTCGACGTCGCCCTTGCAACACTTCTTGAGGTCACTCCATGTGGTTTCGTCCACGAAGCCGCGTGCGTAGAGCCACGCCGCCTGCGTGGTGAACGCGAGCGGGATGTCCACCAAACCATTGCCGATGATTATGCCCTGAAATAACGTGGGCCGCATGATGAAGTGGGCTTCGAAACTGCGGGCCCGAACTCCTTAGTTCTAAGCGCACTTGGCTAACCATTTCTCCAGGAGACGGAGGAAGTATACCGTGCCCTGTTCCTGACGCCTCAGCACCGAAGCACCCCAGTTCAGCACCTTGTCCAGGTGACCGATTAAACATTCGACACCACACTCATGCTTCCCTGTGATAGCGAGCGCTACGCACGCATGCGCATAGCTAAGGTTTCGTTGGAATGTCAAATCGTACCTCAGATAAAGGTCCCACGATTACAAACCATTCTTCGTTTTGTCCCGAGCCCCCCTTTGACCCCGATAAAAGGGCGTAACCCCCGAAAAATGGCGATTTTCAAGATCATTTTTTTTATAACGTCATGTCGTACCCCAAAAGAAAGCCCTTGGTGATGAACTGTTTGGGACCATGCACATTAAGCTTATGCCTAGGCACGTCAAACGGACGATAACCTTGCCCGGCTTCATTTCCTGAGATCGGGACCCAAAACACTAAAATGCCGATTAACGCCTACTGTCGGTCAACGATCACTATTCCAAACTCCAAACGTACGGTGAAGTTCAGTGGGTAGTCCTTCTGACCGTCGACCACACGTGCGGCAAGCGTCGGGACGTAGATGCCCGCGTAGCTTTCACCGGAAATAAACACTTGGCTGTTGCGAAACTCTGGATGGACGACGAAGAACTGCTTGATCGCTTCGTAGCTTTCGGCGGACGTCTGAAAATTTCTGTTCCAGTTTCACTTCGTTGAAAGGAAGCTAGAGTCCAGCGCGCCCGTAGTCCGTAACGTGCTGGGACGCACAGACGAAGTAGGTATGATGTAGAAGGAGGCGCAGGACGGAACCGTACCTGTACGGGACGGTAGGTATCCGTAGGTACAGGCGAGATCCCTAGGGAGCCGTACTTCGCTCCGTACTGGCACAAAACGAAGTAGGTATGACTGTACTACGTACGGGAGTTGAACTGGTATCGAACGGACCAAGGTATAGAAACGATTCAGTACGACGCCGCGATCCTGGTATAGAACGGAGTACGAAAATGCAGAATGTCCAGTACGGAAGCGCACGTCGTACTGATATAGACCAGAGTGCGTGTGAAGGGCTCCCTATGCACATAGATCTTTGACCTAGGAACCTACGCGATTGTCGTTGTAGACGCCATCGTCGTCGTCATCGACGTACGCAAAGCCCACGCCAGCCGGCGACTCCATGTAGACCACGTTTGCGAACTGTAAGTTGTGCCAAGCGATCGGCCCAAAAATAGTAGATCTACCTTGTTCCACGCGTACGGATTCTCTCGAAGGGTGCTGTTGTCGAAATTGAGCTCATATGGGCCGTGCTCCCCGAACAGGCCTATCAGCGACGAGCATCCCGGGCCACCGTTGAACCTGAAAATGCCCATAGTGCGAAGAACAGAATGGCCGATTTACCAAAACACCAGCGGATTCCGTCGACGGGTTCCTCTGGGATTCGACGAGCCTAAACCGAAGTACCGACTACGTCCGACTGCTCTCTCGTTCTCGTGACACTCGACCGGCCCGGCATGGTCGTATCACTGGTCGTGACACGTGCAGTGGCCCGAGCCGTGCCCACGGCTCGGTACCGTGGCCAGGACTCAAAGTTTTGGAATATTCTAGCAGTTTTTTGGCCGAATTTGTTAAAAAAAGTTGCCAACTGTCGGCTAAGACCTCTAAATGTGGTCAAGAGGAGGCAAGTCAAAATAAGGCAGAAACGAAAATTTTTTTAATGACTCCGCCCGAAAAGGGCCAAACTTGCTTGGATTTTGGCCAAAAATAGCCCAAAACACGACTCGGCTCCACGTGTGCCGTGGTATAGGACAGGCCGAGCCCTGGTGACCCCCCCCCCCCGCCGTGACGTGGACCCGAGCAGCGTCCACGGCTCGGCTCGCCACCACGGCTTGGCACGGGTCGCCAACGTTATCTATGTGGTGCTGCCTACCAGTAGTGAAGGTGCCTCGTCGCGGAGGCCTTCAGGTAGCCGGAGTAGTGCTTGAACTTGACGTCAAAAGTCAGGCCGGGCAAATCCTTTATCTCATTGACAGCCGACGCCAATGAGAAGGCTGGGAGA
Organism: Aphelenchus avenae; assembly: GCA_020875895.1. Taxonomy (NCBI): domain Eukaryota; kingdom Metazoa; phylum Nematoda; class Chromadorea; order Rhabditida; family Aphelenchidae; genus Aphelenchus; species Aphelenchus avenae. The sequence goes on along the minus strand of JNEY01000086.1, from coordinate 132,719 downwards.
AGGACGACGAAGATGGCGTGGAAGGCCTCCATGTCTTCGGGCTTACAATACGGCTCTTCGCCGCTACATCGCCGGTTTTATGACGGCATGGGTGACTTGACGAACGACATTAGGGCGACATTTCAAATGCTAAAATGTCGGGCTCGTTAAAATGTTAAGCGTTTAAGCGAAACGCTTTGTTTCGAAGAATGTGACTCATGTCTTTGGAGTTAGAGCGCGAATTCACGTAGTCAAGCCAGGCATATGCGAGGAGGCTAATAGCACGACGCTANTTCTGTCCGAGGAGTGAATTACACATTGCGTCCGTATCGCCGTAGTAGAGGAGTGCGCGAACTCCGCTTGATAGCGCCTTCTTCACTTCGGGGCGCATCGTAGACGGCCAACCGTCAATTTCAGGCCCGTATAAGAAATGCACAGTCAGGCTGAAATTTATCATTTAAATTGCAAAATTTACGAAATAAGGCCGTACAAAGCTTCAAGAAGACGATTTAGCAATTTTGCAAATTTTTCTTTAAATTTTCGGTTTTTAAAAGACACTTTAATTTTGATTCGCAACTAGGCCTAATTACGCATCAGTGCACCTGGTCTTAGCCCTCAAACTCTCTGGTGCTTTTCCGGTCATTCTTCGGCTGCTGATAAAGCCTCACTGGCGCAATAACCACACTTATTGCTCTAGTCCAAGGGGTATACTGACCCCTAATGGAGTCACATGAAGTAGAAGGTAAGCGATGCAGGCAAATTCGCCTTCGCTTACTTGCACATCTTCCACTCGTCCACGTGGTCGGGAACGTTGAGCGCGTTGCGAACGTCTTTACGGTTGAGGTAAGCGCCGTAGTACGGGTCGCACGACGGCAGCGACTTCGGCGGTCCGATCTAAGCAGCCATGGGTTTAGACAATCAAGGCTTAAATGTACCCTGGGGACTAAGTTCACGCTTTAGGCTTACGCAGAGCAGACAGCCGTGACCAAGCAGCCACGCGTCTTGGTTTAAGATATAGAAGGCCTGCAGTTAAATCACGGGTCATACTTAGGCACGTAGTCTTAGGACCCGGCATAAAGCATGCATAAGTGTATGTGTATGGTCCAGAAAAGATCGTTTAGGTTTGACCATCATTTGGCATTGGGATTACGTAGGACTAAACTCATTATGTCGCAGTTGCTCTAACTGGCAGCGCCTCTGGGCCTAAGACTAAACCCTATAGGGACGCGCACCGCTGAGCATTCATCCGGCTAGACACATGCTTCGAATAAGCTTATGCTCATGTCAGGCTTTTAAACTAGGGCACTCACGAGTCTCGAACGTCTCTTGGAGGCCTGCATCGGGAACATGAGACCGGTGTTCAGGAGGTCGGTGGTACAGTTCCGGTAGACGTCGTAGGCGTTCAATCCGGCAATCTTCGGGATATCGAAAACATGCCGGAACTGGGATTGGCAATCGTCGTCGACTGAGATGTAGTCACAACCGTCGACATCGCCCTTGCAACACTTCTTCAGGTCGCTCCACGTGGATTCGTCCACAAAGCCGCGTGCGTAGAGCCACGCCGCCTGGGTGGTGAAGATCAGCGGGGTGTCCACCCAGCCGTTGCCGATGATAATCCCCTGAGATACCAGTGATCTTCGACCATTACCAGCCAAACACTCTACGAAACGTACGGTGAAGTTCAGCGGATAGTCCTTTTGACCGTCGACCACTCGTACTGCAAGCGTCGGGACATAGATGCCACCGTAGCTTTCGCCGGAGATGAACACCTGGTTGTTTCGGAATTCCGGGTGGATCTCGAAAAACCGCTTGATCGCTTCGTAGCTCTCGGCGGACGTCTGGAAATTCGCGTATGCGTCTCTTATGTAGTACGCAGCCTCACTCCGTACCGTGCTGGTACGCAACAGAGTTTGGTACGGAACGATGTCTAGTAGTACGAAGCCGTTCTTCGTACCGCAATGGCACAGAGCAAAGTAGGCATGGTATAGAACGAGCTCCATTTAGTGACCCGTACTCCGTACCAAGAAGGAGTTAGTGCAGCGCTACTGGTATATAACGGAGTACGGAAATGCAGAAGATCGAGTACGGAGCCGTATTTCGTACTGGTACAGAACAGACTACGGTGTGACGGGCTCACTAAGCACATAGCGTTGCGCGGTAGGAACGTACCCGATTGTCGTTGTAGACGCCATCGTCGTCGTCGTCGACGTACGCAAAGCCAACGCCAGCCGGCGACTCCATGTAGACCACGTTTGCGAACTGAAATCGAATGCTCGCCAAGTTGTACCAAGCGATCACCTTACCTTGTTCCATGCGTACGGGTTCTCCCGAAGCGTGCTATTGTCGAAGTTGAGCTCATGCGGGCCGTGCTCCCCGAGTAGGCCTATCAGCGACGAGCATCCCGGGCCACCGTTGAACCTAATAATGCATCTAGGTATAATACAATGATCAGCGTCCGGCTTACCAAAACACCAGCGGGTCCGTAGAAGGGCTTCTCTGGGACTCGACGAACCTAAACCCAAGTTTGACTGTGGATTGTCAGTATCCGCCCTGACACAGAGCGCAACGTATGACGCTCCTATGCTGAACGTGTATCTTAGCATTTCTTACCAGTAGTGAAGATGCCTCGTCGCGGAGGCCTTCAAGTAGCCGGAGTAGTGTTTGAACTTCACGTCGGACGTCAGGCCGGGTAGATCCTTGATTTCGTTGACAGCTAGCGCTGACGAGACGGTTAGAAGGACGACGACACTTGTGGATCGGGAGGTCGCCATCGCTTCGTTTTACACTCTGGATGCTCGCTGCGACACCGCCGGTTTTATGTCGGCACGGATGACTTATCGACCAACGCCAAAATGACATTTTCGACCCCAAATGTCAAGCTCACGTTTCTACGCTTAGCGCCTAGCAAACTTCGGAATGCTTAAGAATCGACATTTTCGTTTCTTCTCCTAAAGCTAAGTCGCCATTTACGACTGCGGACACTTCCTGGAATCCGACGCATAGCGCCACGCGATTGCGCCGATAGCCTTGATTTACAACATTGCTGACATTAGATAATTCCGAGCGATGATGACATTTTGGAGCTCAATAAGTGGCTCACTCGTTAGCACTCGACGTTTCAATGAAAGGGCGATGTTACAGAAGTATGAACGCTTTCGTGAGCATGTCAAAGAACGGAAAAGCATAGAATTTTTGGGGTATACGGCGCTTCGAAAGCGCATAGTCCGTGAAGACGCGTCGGTGTGGTGGCAGCAGGAGCCAACCAAAGCCTATTACAAGGTTAGAAGCATTACAATTACTTGGTTCAGTGGTAGCTAACACTACGTCCACAATTGATTGCGGCCGCAATGGCCGCAACGCCGCACTGCCGCAACGCCGCAATCCATTGTGGACACCCGTCCACAATAAAACCGCCACCGCAACACCCCCGCTTTGCGGCCGCATTGCGGCGCTTGCGGTCATTGCGGCCGCAATCAATTGTGGACACCCTTTGCGGCCGCAATTGCAGCCACACTTTGCGCCGCCGCAATCAGTGATTATACCGTGTTATGGGTTATGCATAATGAACGATGACGCTCTAAAGGGCAGGGAACACGCTAGAAATGTTAGTAGAACACTGTAGGACATTATGGTTGAATATTAAGACTTCGAGAAAAAAGTCGGTATTTTCGAAAATAACCTGCATATTTGGAAATGGCTTGCCGTGGTTAACGTCGTGGAGTTTGGAGACAATCGGAGATGGTCCATTTTCGCTCATCCAAAGGGTCCCCCTTTGGTTAACTTCGATTGCGGCGGCCATTGCGGCGGAGTTTCATCTTTTGGATTGAAACCCACCGCAATGCGGCCGCAAGTGCGGCCGCAAAGCGGCGGTCAATTGTGGACACCCTTTTTTGCGGTGGCACATTGCGGTGAGTGCGGCCGTTGCGGCCGCAATCAATTGTGGACGTAGTGTAAGTTCTATGCGGACGCTTGGGTTAACACAGCCGCTAAACAGGTGCTTTATTCCCGAGACTGGGCTCAATCCACAAGGAAGCAATGCGATCGAGAGGAGAAGGGAGGAGCTAAACGGAGGGCGGCAGTGAACACGCGGATGCTTGCAGCGACACTTGGAAAGCTCGCCACGACATCGGTATCGAGGAAGCACAAGGTCGAGAACCTACAGCGATCTGTGTAGGACATGAACGAATCCGTTGGGCAAAACAGCTCTTAATGAATGACCGCCACGTGAAACGTCCACTGGCGGAACAAGGGAAATGTGGAAAATTCCTGCCCGCCGGAATCCGAAAAAAGTAACAAAAATCTAAGGCAACTATACGTAAAGAGCGCAAGTTAGCTGGGGTCGTCTACGACTCGAAGGCAATGCGCCGGTTGGCCTCAGGAAATCAGGGCCATTTCAGTAAACAGACTAAGTGTGCATGCGTTATACGTTCTACCACTGAAGCTCTTAATATAAGCGCGTCTTGATCGTAGTGTTTCGTGTCCGCCTTGATTTCGTCAGCTCCATGGTCCATAAGCCGTCTTCCTGGTCGCGCATGGAAAGCGCCGATTAACCTTCACTACAGTGCATCCGATGAGCATTCTCTTGTTTTCACGGCCCGTACGTCGATGATGTCTGAGGTGACATGCGTGTTTCTGTCGGTAGCTCCTCATCGGCGAGATAACTGATGACCGAACGAGTGTCCCTCAGAAGGCACAAGGCGATCGCGATAATTTTCCGTGTACCTTTAATAAAGCGCCGCGCTGCAGCGTGCGGCGCTGTGCGCCGCGACGCCTGCACCGATGTTCACTCATTCATTCGCGAGTGTCCGCCGCCGCAAACCGACGATGACTCGCCGTCGCCCTTCGCGTGGTCATCAGTGGAACGCTTGATGAGTGAACTTTTTATTCGTTCCGCGGGAGCCGAACGGCCCGCGGCGGTCACTCTCGCTTCGGTAGCCGCCTCTGCCTTATCGGTCAGTTGTCCAATTTGCATTACCCGCAGGTGGTCAATGTGGCTGCCTTGGAATTACTTTTACGTTTAGGTCAGCGCTACCGCCACCGATGTCATTTGATCAGAGCTAGGCTCACTATGATGTATAAGATTTGGAAAATTAATTTGTATTCATCGTCTTTCAAGCTAAGTGGGCTCTAGGGATGCGACCAAACTTATGATCCGGCTTAAAAATACGGATTTTTGCTTTACTAATTAGGGTTCGGATTTGGGCCAAAACTGGTATTTTTGCGAAATTAACACTACGAAAAATGGCTCGCAGATATACCGCATATTCTCGTCCACTTTATGTTTACGACGTGCAACGCAAAGGCCTTCCCGCTTCAACGTAGGTACTTAGAGCGAACCCTGTGCGTGGGCCCAAACCTTCGGCCCAGACCCGAATATTGGGCCCAAGGACCACCTGGCCCAGGCTGGGCTTGGGCCTGGGCTTTGGGCCTGAACCTGGGCCGGCCCGAAAGCCCAACCTCCAAACTGCATGTTTTGAAACAGCCAATCGGTCGGGCCTAATGCCGGACCGGGCCGGTCGGCCACATGGTTGCTTAGACGCTTAACATTCGGTTTCGCGCAAGATGTGCTTCTGCCAGCCGGCTCTGGGAGCTATGGTTGCGTACGCGGGGTTTCGTGCCGTGAGCCGTGCCGTGCGCAAAAAAAAGATCTTGCCGTGCCGTGATTGCGAAAATCATGACTTTTGCACTAAAACGGCATAAAAAGCCCGGCTGGCCCAAAATGGCAATTTCAGGGACCTTGCCCGTGAGCCGTCCAGGGCCGCATTTTAGCGGGGGGGGGGGGGGCATTAGCGAAGGAAAATGTTTAAAAAAGTTAAGTTAACTTTCAAGATAAAAAGGCCCTATATTAGTTTATATAGCCTAAATAAGCCATTTAAAAGTTATTTTAGGGATTTGAGGCCATCTGGACTCCCTTTAACCCATTTTAGGGGTACACCACCCCTCCGCCCTTCGAGTCCCGGCCTTCGACACCTCCCTCCCTATCCTGGAACCCCAAATACGGCCCTGGAGCCGTACCGTGCTGACCGTCACCGTGCCGTGATCCATGCCATGGAAAAAGACGGGACCTTGATCTTGTGAGGTAACTTTCATGCTCTTCTTCACCCGTTCTCCGGTATCGAAGATTGGCCAGCGCGATTACGCCTTGCGCATTCTCGACTTTGCGGCATCCGCGCATAAACAAGATTAGCGAGTGATAACCGTGTCAGCGTCGCCGCGAATGTGTGAGGTAGCGGTAACCGATGACCGAACGCGTGACCTTCGGAGCGCTACCGCCGCCAGCGTCCACTCACTTTCACTGGCCGTCCGTTTGGTCGATGGACAGCCTCTTGAATGAACCTGAAGGTTAAAATGGTTTATGGGTGCATGCCTAGGCTCTCCTGTGTTCTGTCGGTCGGGCCAAGCCTAGCGAATGATTTTTTCTCCTAATTTTCCTCTTTTTAATCGTTTTTTATGTTGCAATTTGTTCGCTTTCTCGCCAATATTAGCAGTCCCATCGCACACTTTTTTGTCTAGCATTTTTTAAATTGACAAAATAGTAATTTGATTTGTTGAAAAGCTTTTCGTCCAGCATTTTTTAAATTACTCGAAGTAGTAATTTAATTTGTTGAAAACACTACGTATGGGAGCACATTAATCCCTTCCACTCTCCGCTTAAAGCTCCACGGCTCGTCCCCCTTGCGCATCAGACTCAGCTGTTAGTCATACACAACGAGTCTTGAGACCGCAGTCGCTTTCTGCAGCAGCCGTTACCTAAATGTTTGTTATAAGGCCGGTTCATCAACACTAGACTCGGGCCCGGTCGACCCGCGGGCCGGCGGCCGAGCCGTCCTGGACCCTTCTGTTTTGGGTAGGCCGCGCGTCCCGGGCCCGCTCTAAAGCCCAAGCGGTAACGTATCACGACTTGACTTTTTTCAAAGCGTTTTTCCCTTATTTCCCATTTTGGTGGTCTCGGTCTCGATCTCGGTCTCGGTTTGATTTTCAGAATCCCCCAGCCCTGGCCGGGCCCAGGGCCCAGACCCGCCGCGGGCCAGGCCCGGCTTTGCCCCATATGGTCGAGCCCGGGCCGAAAAGTTGGACCGAGTCCAGAGTTGCGGTTTATGCCCTTGTTGATGTTTGGTTTGCCACATGTTAGTACCACGTGTATAACCTTAATGCGCCCTACTTAACCTTTTCGGGCAGCAAGCCGACCTCTTATTGTTTAAACCATCGTCCGGCAGTCGGACCGTACTCGCGCCATATCTACTTTTCTGCGCATTTTTTCGCGGGATCCACCGAGATTTTACGCCATTACATCGTCTTTGCCTCTCGATTCCCGGCAGAAAACTTGATGCAAACATTTGTCGCTGGTATTGCTTTCCCGGTCCAGGCGCTGTTATCGTAGTGCCGGAGTGCCTGGTGCGGGACGTCGAAGTTTGGAATTGGCGTTTGTTTGTCCGAACTCCGAATTAGAGCTGGCAAGGCCGTGGTGCGCTTGGCCCGTGATTACGGCCCGGCTCTACGGGCATGGGGATGGTCACCACGGAACGATTTATGGGCCGTGATGTGGCCGTGAATAGCTGTGGTTTACAAAACCCATGAATCCCGGAATCACGGCACGGCAGGGCACGGCTACACTGCACAGCCCACGGCACGGGAGGGGTAAATGCCGGCTCTACTCTAAATTCGGAATTCCGAACGCAAAAAAAACTGTTGGAAATCAAAATCGGAATTCCCAGACACTCCTGCTTTCGCCCTCTCTCAAAGGCGAAGCGCCGCCGACCTCCAAAGAGTGCATGTTTTCCGTGTTCGCGGGTGATAAGCGTCGACTAACCTTGACTTGGTACATCATCCGACTGCGATTCTCGAGCCTAGTGCCATTCGTCAAAAGAGATTAGCGAATGATAGTCGTGTCCTTGTCAGTTGCGCCGCATCGCGCCGCGCTGCGCCGCCGATGTGATGTAATTGATGACCGAACGAGGGTCCGTCCGGCAGAAGGAAAGCGAAAAACTTGCATGACCTTTGATAAGGCGTTTCGCGACGCGGCGCTGTGCAGCATGGGCTCGCAGCGGCGTCGACTGCGTATGGGCGGGTTCCTACCTCAGCGTTCATCGGAAGAACGCTTGTCGACAGAACTTTAACCGGCGCGAGGGAGCGGAATCCCAGCATCGGTCACTCACTTCGCGCATTATCGGCGTATGTTCACTTTGTTTATGCTTAGCCTGCTCGAGGACGTTACGTTTAATATGACCAGAGTTTCGTTTTCTGAAACGCTCAACTGCAAGCGGCCTATTCCAAAATCTTAACCCCAGTTTCGACTTGCCTTGTAAGAACCTCCAAGCCCAACGCCCTTCGGAGGCCTTTAATCTCAGTCCCAAAAAGTTCTTTCCAGCCTCAACTCTTGTTGTAAGATTACGGTGAAAACGACCGCGACAGCTTCATTCCAAACCTCACTGTTCGCCTCGATCGTGCAGCTCTGTAAACCCCAACCTCTAGCCTAAGGTTGGGAGGTGGTCCGCTTTGGTTCGCTATCCGCTCTAAACTTTTGAGAGGTGTTCCTTTTTGGGAGTCAGCATCTTAAGGATGCCTTTTAAGGACCTACGCGCGTGAACCGTGTTCCGTGTAAGTCGTTCATCCATTGCCACTGTCTCTTGGTTCCAAATTCGTATGCGCTTCTGATCATCATTTGAGTTCACGCTGATGCTTGCGCAGTTTGTCCAGCTTCCGCCAGCATTAGCTGCAGGCGCTCTGCGCACTCTATCAACTCACAAAGTGCCTTGCGTTGGACATTGCACGGTGGCGACGTCATATTCTGCGACGGCTGGGCCTCGAAAAGAGAGTACCTATGCAGAGCGTTTCTTGCTTCGCTCCAGTTTTAGTGTGTCCCGTAAAATTACTCTTCCCCGGTCCATTCTGCGACCGCTAAGTCGCATGTCATTACAACTGTCTCCCGGTTTAAGATTCATCGGCTTTGTTGCACGTACTTTGATATCAGCGAAATTCCATTCATTGCGACATTAGCGGAACGCCTCGCGAGTGACCACTTTAACGACTTAGTGTGACAGCTGGAGGTCGGCCAGCGGCAGCGGTCACTCGGTTCGGTATCCGGCGGCCTTATCAGTCCGTTCGCGTCCGGTAGCGGGTCTTGCACAATGAACTTTTCGAAGTGACTTCGACTGGCTAATATCGCGCGTCGCGTAATTGTGGCTGTGCAGTAGAGGTGATGCGCCGTGCCGTGGGCCGAGCCGTGTCTTTTTGCCGTGATTACGGCACAGCTCTACGAGTCGCGGAGGGGGTCACCATTGCACGGCAAAGGGCACGGCTCGAAAATTGGCGCCGTGCCGTGCCGTGATAGTGGCCACGGCACGGAAAACGACCGTTTCATGTATCCGTGGCCGTGGCCACGGCACTGCCCACGGTACGGGCATGGTCGCACATCTGTACTGTTCAATACGCTTTGCGCTGTTTTTATTATCGTACCGGATGCTACCGTTCCCTCTAGTTGGAATGCTTCAGCTGCTCCTTTAGCTTCGGCCAGAACGACCGACTTCCACGCCTCGATGCCGCGACTACGGAAGTCAACTCGATGCGCAAGCACTCTTTCGCTCGACAGGGTTCCGAAACGCAAGCGTCTTAGCGTGTAAGTTGGATGTGGACAAATTGGGGTGTTCAGCAATGTGTTGCGAGTCCTAAGAGTCCGTGTCCGTGCGGGTTATCGGATGAGGGTACGCAAAGGGGGGGGGGAGTTCGTTGCGTTAGTCACTACGATATACTGCATGCGATCGTCGTCAGTTACGTAATTTTTGTATAATGATGTAATCAAATAAAGTAGCGTAACGGATACCGTAACGGACAAAATTGACACAAACTTTATCAAATTTAATGCGGGTGACAATGGGGGCATTGTTGGGGATACCCGCGTTACGTTAGCCGTTCGGTTATTAACGTGACGGGCAAAGTAGCTTAACCGTTGCCCGACTTCAGTACCGGACTTCTATTGTTTTGGGTCCCTATTTTGGGTCCCTGTTTTCTTGGGTACCAGCAGTGCTACCGGTAGGAAGACCTTTATTCGTGGGAAGAAGTGCACTTAATATGCGATTTTCGAACACGTTTGCTTTGTAAGCGACTCGTTGAGCTAGAGGAAACTGAAAAAGTACGGCCGCCATACGAGAGTTTTTGCTTTAGATCCCTCAAGCCGGCGATTAAGAAGCCCACGCTCGCTGCTAGATCGGTCCCGATAGCTAGCGGCAGTAACTGTCATCCTGCGAAACCCCGTGGACGCCCACCAAAGAAGACCGACGCAGCTGAAGCGTCGCAAAACGTCCGCACGTCGGCCGACGAGCAGCCCGAGGGCGACGAGCCGGCCGACGCTCCAGCAGGATTCCGACGCAACAGTGGCCAACGTTCGGCGGCACCACGTGCACGCCCATGGAATAACCTTCGCGACGTTGCAGCGCCGCAAAGCGGGCCATCGACGGCCGACGAGCAAGGCGGCGACGAAGGCAAGGCGGACTCTCCTTCAGCCGAAGCGGACCACAGCGAAGGCTCCGCCGCGGCCACCATCGAGGACCTGTCACCGCTCTCGACGACCCGTGGACGCCAGGGGAAAAATCCGAGCGACGTTGCAGCGCCGCAAAACGGGCCATCGAAGACCGACGAGCAGCCATATGCGGACGCGGATGCTTCGGTACTGATGGCCTTCGCAAATGTGGTCATCGATGTGCCACCGTTCCCGACCGAGGTGGAAGTCCAAGTGTCGCCCACGGAGGAGGCCCAAACGATGCAGACTGAACACGTCGTCGGCGAGGACGATACAATGCCTCCGCAAGCGGACCGGGGCAGTAACGGCGTAAGCGACGAAGCCACAGCGGACTCTTCATTAGCAGAAGCGGACCACGGCGATGGCTCCGCCGCGACGACGGTCAAGGGTCCGTTACAATGCCCGAGGACCCGTGGACGCCAGAAACAGACACATACCGACGTTGCAGCGCGTGATGTGCCGCCGTTTCCGAACGAGGAGGAACTCCAAGTGGCGCCGACTGAGGAGGCCCAAGCGGTGCCGGCTGAACACGTCGTCGGCGGGGACGAAGCGATGCCTCCACACGCGGACCGGGACAAAAATGGAGTAGGCGAGGATCTCAAAGCGGACCCTCCATCAGCGGAAGCGGACCACGCCGACGGCTCCGCCGCGACGACGGACGAGGGACCGTCAGCCTCGGCCAGCGCCGTTCACAGCACTTCTGGGAAGCGTCGCGGCCGGCCGAGGAAGCAAAGCAACGTAGCGGTGCCGCACAACACCGAATCTCCGAAGGGTAGGCCGTAGTTTACTGGTGAAAAATGACCATCTGCAAAAAAAAAGTTTTGAAAATTTCCATGCTGAACAGGTCATATGTTCCAGAAAAGTCATACGTTTCTGATTACTGCGGTCGCTTTACTGAAAAAACATTTGTCACCGCTTTGTCAGAAAGTCGGGCCTTCCCGGAAAAAAACTTCTCGGAAAGATTACATTCAAATTATATTCGGAAATCTACATTTTACATTTAGAAATCTATCAGAAAAAATGTTTTTCTTAAAATACCCTTAAAATTTTTATTTTATATTTTCGAAGTTTCAAAAATTATTTGTAATTTTTAAAGTCAAATCGTTTTTTAGCAAAGACAGCCAGTGCGCCGAAGATGGACAAGAATGCGCCGCCACTTGCGGCGGACCGAGCAAGCGACGAAACCACAGCGGACTCTCCATCAGCGGAAGCGGACCATGTCAAAGGCTCCGCGGCCACTGCGATCGAGGGCCCGTCAACCTTGGCAAGCGCCATTCAGCGCACTTCACTGAAGCGTCGCGGCCGCCCGAAGAAGCGCAGCAGTGTCCCAGCGTCGTGCAGTGAGACAGCGACGCGTAAGTTGTCATCTTGATCTGAAAAATGATCATGTGAAAGCATTATCGGAAAGAACTCGAATAACGTGGATATTTTTTCAGCAAAGACAGCCAACCCACGGAAAGGCGGACAACAATGTGCAGCCACCTGCGGCGGACCGGGACAATAGCAGCTCGGACGAGGAGGACACTTCGATCGTTATGGAGGCGGTGCATGACCTCGTCAATGTCTCGTCTGGAAAGCGTGGTGATGGGCAAGCGAACACGTCCCCGGAAGCCCATCGCGGCGGCGACGCTGCGGCTGCCGACGCAAAGGCGGACCGCTCGCCGGCCGAAGCGCCGCACGTCGAGGAAACAGCGGACGCGACAAAGGAAGACTCCACTGCATCCGTCACAACGGTAAGTAGGCAAGCGCAGCTTAGCTTTGGCATCGACCAGGGGAGACGGATTTTCGCGGAATTAATTTTTGCCAGTTTTGACTCTTTATGTGTTAACATTAATTAAGTTATTTAGTGAACTTAATAAATTCAAATAATGAATTGCAATAAATAAATATTCACAGTTCATAAACTAATAACAATGAATTGAAGTTCTTCTTGTTTATTTAATTAATTTAACCCGTTTTTAAAATAAAATTGTTAATTCATTTGTGTGTTTCTTAAAATATTCAGCCTCCGCCCACAAAATAAACTCCAGTATTACGAAGAGGACTACGCACAGTGCCACGTGGTATTCTTGTTCAAAAATGACGTTTATTTTCATTTAGACGGACAATTCTACTAGGCTTGGGCCATCGGATTTCGAGCAGCCATCCGAACCCGATCCTGATGCTTCTTCCGTGCCCTCAGCCGTGGACAGCGTATCTGGTGTGGACATTGATGCGCTGGACGGCTTGTGCTCGCAGATGGCGTCTGCGGGGGTGAAGGTAAGTGCCGTGGGATGACCGTTCGATAAGTCACACGATCTTCAGCGTAAAGGCCAAGGCTTGGATCAAGACTTAGTTACGAGATAAGCCTGGGGTTGTTCATGCTTAGGCTAATACTTTGGTTTTTAGGGCTGGGCTCTAGACTAGACATTTAGGTCGGCATAGGGACTTTTCTTGCTTAGGCTAATACTGTACTTAGGTTTATGTCCAAGCCTATCTTAGCCGCTTGGGATTCCAGTTTAGGCTTACTTACAAGCCAGGGCCCTTAGACCGCGCTTAGGCTTGAACCTTAGCTTAAATGACTTCAGCGTATGGGCTAAGACTTGGGCCCTCAGTTTAGGTTAGGCCTAGACCTGAGTTATGCTCTTAGGCCTAGGGCGTGTTCATGCTTGGCTAGTACTTAGGCTTTCATTCAAGCTCATGCTTGGTCGCCTAGGACGAAGTTTAGGCTTAGGTTTTTAGAACTAGCGTCAACGTGCCCATGACCTTGAAGTTTATAGCTTAGTAGCAGGCTAATGTTAGCGCTTATCTGTTTTAGATCTACTTTATGCAGTTAGACGCTGGTTTGTTTAGACTTATTCGCGTAGCCTACGCCTAGCCGTCTAAGCTTATGCTGGGGCTTACTTTAAGAACTGTGCCGTAGCCAAGTTCGGTCTCTATCTGTGGAATACTCGAGGTTTTAGGCCTCTCGCACTGAGCCGGAGCCATCGACATCGAACGAGGCTCCCATCCATCCTCTGCCTGTAACCGGTGCCGCGTTGACGTCTAATCGCCTGTACGGTCCGATAGTGCACAACGACCCTGATGAGCTACGTCTGGACAGCATGGCTCTCACTGACCAGGTAAGCGCCTGGAGGCTACGTTAAACCTTCGGAAAGTCCCTGGGAACTGTGCGTGGAAGATGCGCCAGAATTCAAGTTTGCATGGCATGCAAATCCTGGACCTCATCCTGGAATATTACCTTTGGATCAGCCGGCGGGCTGGGCGTCGTCGGACGCCGTCCCAAACATTTTTGCAATTTTTTTAAAAGTCAATGTAAAATAGCCTACTGCAGGCCCGTAGGCGCACAATTAACTGTTATTTGTATGTTCGATTTTTTAAATATCCTCTTTAAGTAATTTGCCCATGTTCCCACTTGGACCAGGCGCCGTAGTCGACTCCCGCTTTAGCATATCACAGTCGGCGACGACGGACAGAACGACAGCTCGGACAACAACGACGACGCAGAACCGATGCCTGCCGTTCACAACGCGGACGACGACGCTTCTTCAGATGGTACCTTCGAAGATGCTCCAGGTAGCCCACAGGAGCAACGAGACGTTGACACAGGTTCGACGGTCGCCGACGCTTCAAGCGGTGGAGAAGCGCCCGGACAGCTCCGATGTGTTATGGGTTGGACGGCGGGACAGCATCTAGAGGTTGGTGTCCTACCTATACACGCTTACGTGTAGGATTGGCGTGCCATGGGCCGTGCTGTGATCACGGCACGGCATGCGCTTAGTCGAGGGGGTCGCTTCGGCACGGGCCATCACGTCTAGTTTATGGTATGTACTAGACTTAGACGCGAAGCCCCCTTACCGGAGAGCGTACCGTACTGCCAGCCCCCCCCCCCCGTACCAAACTCCGTACCGTAGAGTACGGTACGGAATTCAGAACGGCCGTATTAGGGCCGTACCGTGCTGTCGTACTAGCGCGTTTTTAGCTGGAAACCATGTCGTACCGCACTCCGTTCTGTAGTACGGAATCTCTACTTGACCCACGTACCGCACTCCGTACCGTAAACTACAATACGCAGTACGGTACGGCCCGTAGTTCAGTACGGCTTTCGAAGCTTACACTCTAAGCTAGCATAGTCGCTAGCTATCCCCCGCTAGCATAGGTCTAAATGAGCACAAAATGACCATTAGGGAACATTGTGTGACACTTATACGTATTATTCACGCCTAGCTGGATACTAGGTGGATCTAAAGCAGTATTAAGGTCACAAGTCCTAAGTCCTACGATCTCTTATGTCTGGCTACTGGGCTATTGAGCTAAGTGCGGGGCATATGTGATGATAGCCGCTTTATGGTGGCGTAGAGTGACTCTAGCGGACTTGGGCTGAGGTCTAGTTCGAGCATAGTGAGGTTCATGCGCCTTCAATCTCTCCCCGACTTTAGGTCGAAACCCTACGCGAGACGAACGAGCGATACCAAGCGGAGAAGGCGGATCTGCAAGCCCAGCTCCAAGCCAGAACGGAACAAAACTCCCAGCTGCAAGGCCACCTGGAAGCGTTTCAGCTGCGGAAGGACCAGGAATCGGCAGCAATGCGCGAACAGTGCGAGAAGCGTCTTCGCGAGCTGCAACAGAGTGCCGATGCGATGGCGATCCACTGGCAGCAGCGCAGCCACGACTTTGAGCAGAGCAGTCATGACTTCGAGCAGCAGTGCCAACAGTTGCAGGTGGAACTGGCACAAGCGCGGCAAGCTGCCCACGACGCGGCGCAGCAGGTATGCACCGGGTGACAGAAAGGGTCGCCAAATACCACTTCCGGGGAGAGTTCTCTGCGTCCAGTGGACCAATATTTCGGCTTTATTAATGGTGCTTAGCGGGTGTAAAATAAATTCTAATTTATTTTAATATTTTATTTATCTAAAATTCTAATGCGAACTTATTTTATTTTTTTTGGTTTAAAAATTAAAAAAAGTTGGAACATTTTATTTTTCCTTTGCCTTCCTAAGACGAGCGCGGACAGCCCGAATTCTTACCTTATCGCATAAAAGACGTCAAAGGAAATTTAAGTTAAACAGAACTTAAATAAAAAATTAAAGGAAACGAAAAAAATTAAAATAGCAAGTTTTAATAAATTTTAAAGAAGGCGCTTTATTTGCAGAACGCCCAGCTCTTGCAACAACGCTCATCGACTGTGCACAACCATCAATTTTGCATGGAGGCCAGGGCGGCGTACGAGCATACGTACCAGCAGCTCAGAGATTCCGAGAACGACCTACGGGAGCAGCAGCGTCACAATTCCACGAAGCTGCGCGAGGTCAGCGCTCAATTGCAGAAGAGCCTCGAAGAGAAGGAGCAAGTGGTGAAGGAGGTTGAGCGCTTGCAGGTGTGTTGCTTGGACATATTTTTGTAAAAATGTGAAAAAAGTAGTTCTAATGTTAGACAAATATTTGCGCACTAATTTAGCGGGTAAATAATTTTAAATTAAAAACAAATAATCAAATGAAATTGATTAAAAATGTAACTCTACGTATTTTAGGTATTTGTAATTTGTGTATTTTCAAACGCTCACATAAATAATGTTATTACAATTTTTTAATGCTTTACTTACCAATTTTCTTTATTTAACACATTTTAGGCCCTTTGCACGGAACTGCGAGCGGAACTCGAGAAGGAGCAGGCGGAGTCCGCACAAATTCGCGCCGCTGTGGTGGAAGCGAGGACTATCTACGACCAAAAGTGTGCCGAGCTTGAGGTAGGCCTTCCTGTTCCCGCTTTAATTCGCGAACTACGTATCGCAGGTTGACCAGAAAAAAGACCCCCTTACAAAATTCTATTTAAGAACTCCTAAAAGCTTAAAATGGCACAGAGGCCCTCTTGTAAAATGAGCTTGCAACATAATTATTCCACGAATAACAAAATTAGGCAGTTTACACTCGTCACTTTCTCAATCCTAGACGCTCCGCACGGATAGCAAGAAGCAGATCAGCAAGCTGAACACGCTGGCAAGATGCCGGAGGCTTCGGCTCGAGCGGACGGACACCGCCATCAAGCCGATGAAGGCGGAGCTGCGACGGGAGAAGCAACGCTGCAAGAACCGCGAGGCTCTACTCGAGATCAAGCAGGAGCCCACTGTGCCCGCTGACGACGGCGCGCCCCGACCATCGACTGCGGAAGCGGTCGCGGAACTGGACGAGTGGCAACGTAGCCTGGAGGTAAGAGGGCTAGGTCAAGACTGAACCCGACTTGGAATGAACTGAACGGAATGCGGCTGAACCGGAAACGGTTCAGGTTCGAGTACGTCCAAAAAACATGCTTGGAAAACTGAGACTGAATTGCACATAAGGCTGAACTGAAACGATCTGACTTTACTGAACCGTTCTCAGCTCACTTTCGTTCAGTTGAGACAAGCAGTCGTTCCTACAGGAAAAACATGATTTCAGTTTCCACTCACATGAATCGGGCTCTATTGAAGGTGCTGTGTAAAGCGAACTGAAAGGGGCAAGCTTGGAGTTCAGTTCATTCTAGTAGTAAAGCTCCGCCAGTCCTGCAATAGTGGGCCTGCCCAGTGTTATGTCCTAATCCTCTCATGTTTCACTTTGGCATCCTTCCAGGCAACTTCCGAGGCGCTGATGCAGAGCACAGAGGCTACAGAAGCCTCGGGAAGCCAGTCGTCGTCGGCTAGGGACTCGCTAGAAGAATCGTCTGGACCGTCTGCGTCCGACTCAGGGATGAGCTCATCGGTATCTCCGTCCATTCCGGTTCGTGTCTGTCTCCATCGGAGGGGTGACTGTGCTTTGGCAATTTAGGAATCGCCTTCCTCGAATGAAGATTCCAACCCCAGTCCTGGTGCGCCTGCCGACAGCCAGCGTTCAGCGTCTGCGGGGTCGAGTGAAGCACACGTGGTGCCCCATGACTGGCGCCTCCTTGCGCCTGCTCCCGCCGCGCCAGTTCTGGTAAGTATGCGGGAACTGACTGTCTTAAAACTATTAAAATATTAATTTAAATATGAAATATTAAATTAATTAAAATTTTTAAATAATTATTAAATAATAAATTAAAACAATTTTTTGCGTGCTTTCAAGTTATTCAAAGAATAAATTTTAATTCTCTGAAGGCAAATTCTCTAAAAGAAACATAATGTTCTCTGCNGAGGTCAGCGCTCAGTTGCAGAAGAGCCTCGAAGAGAAAGAGCAAGTGGTGAAGGAGGTTGAGCGCTTGCAGGTGTGTGCTTATGGGAGAACTTTTTCTGAAAATGAAAAATAATTATACTAAAGACATTTTGCACACTAACTTAAAGGGAGAACTAATTTTAAATTTTAGAAATAAGATTATCGAACAAATCGATTAAAAATGTAACTCGACTTAATAGTAATTTCTTTGTTTTCAAACGCTCGTGTAAGTAATATAATAAAAAATTTTAAAATGCTTTACTACAATTTTTTATTGAACACGTTTAGGCCCATTGCACGGAACTGCGAGCGGAACTCGAGAAGGAACAGGCGGAGACCGCACAACTTCGCGCCGCTGTGGCGGACGCGAGGACTATCTGCGACCAAAAGTGTGCGGAGCTTGAGGTAAGCCTCCCTGTTTCCGCTTTAATTCGCGAACAAAGTTGACCAGAAAAAGACCCACTTACAAAAATTCTATTTAAGAACTCCTAAAAGCTTAAAATGGCACAGAGGCCCTCTTGTAAAATGAGCTTGCAACATAATTATTACAGAAATAAAATAGGCAGCAAATTTCTAGTCATTTAGGCCTCACCCTCTTACTTTCTCAATTTTAGACGCTCCGCACGGAGAGCAAGGCTCAGATCAGCAAGCTGAACACACTCGCGCGGCGTCGGAGGCTCCGGCTCGAGCGGACGGACACCGCCATCAAGCCGATGAAGGCGGAGCTGCGACGGGAGAAGCAACGCTGCAAGAACCGCGAGGCTCTACTCGAGATCAAGCAGGAGCCCACTGTGCCCGCTGACGACGGCGTGCCCCGACCATCGACTGCGGAAGCGGTCGCGGAACTGGACGAGTGGCAGCGTAGCCTGGAGGTAAGAGGGCTAGGTCAAGACTAACTCGACTTGAAATGAACTGAACGGATTGCAGCTGTACCGAAAACGGTTCTGGTTCGAGTACGTCCAAAAACATGCTTGGAAAACAGGGATGGGCGGAATTTTTTCGACGACCGGGACCGGGACCGGGACCGGGACCAAAACCACCGGGACACCGGGACCGGGACCGGGACCGGGACCGGGACCGGGACTTCACTTACTGTTCGCCTCAAATCAGGGGCGGCTAGGGGGAGGGGTCAGCCCCATGTTTACGTTTTCTTACAGCGGGGATGGGGGACTGGGTCGAACCCATGCTTACGTAAGCAACACCAGGTGAAATGGCCCGCCGCTA
>JNEY01000086.1:94597-107388 GCA_020875895.1 Aphelenchus avenae | reverse complement strand
TGAACCGATCGGACGAGATGTCACTTCCTGGACGAGATCTCTCCGCCTCCGGTCTTCTGGTCTCGGACGTCCGAATCGAGGGGTGTCGCTAGCTTGATTGGGCGCGCGCTGTGGGGTCCGTCGGCGGCGAGATGGCGGGAGATTCGCGTGCACTCTCGCTTCCTGTCGCTTCTCTGCACTCTCCACGAAGTTGGCGTTCTGTCACGGGCTATCGCTGAACTCGTCCATAACCGGCTCTAAACCAATAGTTAATGCGTGTAGGACGTTGCTTAGGCCGTAGACTTACCGTAGACCTGAAATGTAGGGCTCTAGCCCCTTAAACTGCCTTATGCGGCGGCTCTCCGGCCGCCGTCGGTTCAATTTCCCAACAATGGAGGTGAAGGGTTCGACTCCCCTCTGGACAATTCCCTTTTTACCAGCTTCAGAGAATACCTGTAGCGTGATGAGTTACTCTATAGACCTAAGCCAAGTCTCGGTTACTTTCTTGACAACCTAGGGTTGTCACACTGCCAAGCTCTGAGGCTCTGGTCGGCTTGCCTACGCCACTGTGGCAAAGTCGGTCAAGTACAGTCGGTTCATTTCCTGAAAAATTCTGATTCATCAAAAGGATTGATTTCTGTTGCATTGTCTGCTTTAGGCACCCACAACCGGCCAGCGAAACCTGCACTTGGACTGCATGACGGACGCCAACTTGCCCCAGTGCTTGCACGCGAGTCAGCTCAACCTGAAGGACCTTCTGTCTCGCAGCAATCCCACTGGCGACCGGCGAACGAAGTGATCCTGCCAGTCGGCGACGATCATCGACGACCGTCGCCATCGGGCTTTCAAGGCGGCATTCGAAGTGAGCTTTTTGTTCACCAATTGTATTTATTCCAAAAAGCTTTGAGTTAGGGGCTCCGGGCATACGTATGATTTCACTTTGGTTTTGAGGCTAAAATTTTTTTAAAAAAGTTGCCAGACTTATGCTGGCTTGAAGTATTGCTTTCATTTACGTCTGAGCTTATAGTCGGAAGGTCGCACTGAGGCTTAGACCTTTGCGTACTTTAGGCCTATAGTTCTTACGAGATGGGGTTTAGTCTGCAATGAGCTTAGGCGAACAGGCTTATCTCGATACTGCTGCTTTTAGTCCGTTTATTCACAATTTTAGAGCGATCGAAGTCCTTCAGCGACGACAGTGACCGTCATCGGAGCGTGAGATTTAACGACGCGGAGTAATCCGAACCTGCGAGGCCTTATCGACTCCTTTTATATCCTTGCCTTTTGAAAATTTTCATTTCTTTTTTCAGTTTTGGTTCTTTCTTCCACGCTCATTCCAATTGCCACTCCTCAGCGATTTCAGAGGATGTCTAAGATGTTTTCTTTACTTCCGTTTTGCCAAAACTCTTCGAAAATCTATGCGAATCCGCCAAATGTCCATCCTTTGCTCGTTTTCATCTACACACATAGCGATATCGTTACTTGCTGCTTTGTCCCAATAAACTTTATTCCAAGTTGTGTTTGTTTGTTTGTTTCTCCTTCAAGACAAAGACTAGTCTTCTGTCAAGACTTAGTGAGTGAGACATTCATTAGCAAATTAATCAGGCAACCCACGAAATCGCTCTGACGGGGCTGCGTAAAACCACAAACCGCCATAAATGCGATACCCATCCTCACCTCTTCCCACCAAAACTCGGGGCTTTGCCTAAAATTCGTGTCACACTTTTGTCTCGTCCGGCTCGATTTAACCGCCTCGCCATCTTCCACTTCTTTGCTTACCGACGTCACCGTTACGTCGAGTTCGGACAGCCTTCCACGGCGTCCGTCTTCAAGGCGGTCATCGCCGGCCAACTTGCCACTGATCCTTGCCGTTTGTGGGGACGTGCCCGTCAGGGGTCGCCCTTTATTGCTTTCACCGCCCCCACCGAGGCCGCTTGTTAGGCCATTATTTGTTGCTGTCTTGACATTTGAAATTTCATTAACGGAACGTCGGACATGCGCTGTAAAAGACGTTTTCGTAAAACAAAGTCCCTTCGAAATAGAGAAAATACGTATGCTCAACGTTTACTTCTGGGTCCTAAAAACAACCATGAAACGTACAGATCAGTAGCGTCCCGTACTCCGTACCGTATTCTACGGTACGGAATACGGTACGGGGTGGTCAGTACGGTACGGAGCGCGGTACGGGCGGAGGGGGTGTCAGTGTCTAAGTCTAGCAATTTCTTCTACGTGCCAGAATATTGTCCTTCAATGGCTTTAAATCCTTTTGTTTTCGAGAGTGTGTTAACCCAAATCAGCCCGTCATAGGCGCCGCAAGCGCTATATTTGTGCTTATGTGGCAAAAGCAAGCCCATAAATTAGCCGTTTTAACAGTCGTCAGCCCGCTGTAGGCGCCACTGGAGCAATTTTTAAGCTCGTGTGGCAAAAATTTGTCCATAAGTTGCCAAGAATTTGTCTAAAAACAGCAAACTTTCGCGCCTCTTAAAAGTAGAAGTCTTTGTAATTCAGTTCAGGCATATCGGGAAAAACGTACAAAAGCGTTAGACAAAAGACTACAATTTTTTGGCGACGTCTTTTTTAGCAAAATTTTTTTGGGCGCGTCGCTCTCCACACCCATCGACAAAACACGCTGCATACGACGCATCCAAGCGTCGTTTGGGTCTTACTCCTCTTCTTCACCTACCAAAACACACTCGTCGTCTCGCGCAACCGCGTCGATGAACTTTGGCCACGGCGCCGCCGAATTCGACGCCAAATTGAGCCACTTTGTCGCAGCCTTAGGGACGTGGGAACACCGAATTTGCCCTTGTCTTTCATCTCTTGTGTTCTCAATTTAGGTATTTCGACTTCATTCGGAGTCGGCAAAGGGCGTATTTAGCGGCGATGACGTAGACACTAGACCTGAATGATCAGAAGTCACCGCAGAAGAGTGTGGAACGCATCGGTGAAAGTAAAATAAACATTAATGCTAGTCCTGGTTTGCTTGCCTGAGTCCGCCTTTTTATTTTTAAACAAATAAATTACTTTAATAATAATAAAAAAGCGTCATCATATTGTAGTAAAATGATAAAAATAAATGTATTATAATAAATATAACTGGCAAAAATATTAATATTTAAAATTAAGCTAAAAATGCACAATTCCAAGTGAACAAGGTGACATTCCGCCCGGATCTTCCAAAATTTAAATTAAATTAAATTAAACTATTGCAAATGTTGCCAGTTGACGTCTTCGAACATCAGTCGCGAACGCCCGAAACTCAGCGGTCGAGGTGGATGCCCTGGCACGCATTATTCATGCGAAGACACTAAGAGAGGTCACCGACGCGCTGACGACTGCTCATTCTCGTTTCTTTCTCTTGAAGGACAAAACACACAAAACAAACTAAAACCATTTTTTGCTAAGTGTTTTGCACTTATTTTCGGCGCGTGCACACCCTGCGAACCTGAGCCTGAGAAATGCGGGTTTTGTCTTACACTCAGGCTTGGTATTTTCCAGGCTGTAACAGCGAACACACAGTATTTTTGGTAGTTTTGTTGGAAAATGGTAAATCATTTTATTGTGCTCCGCTTTTCTAGAAAGACATTTGTTTTTTCTTTCTTAGTTTCTACGCATTTTAGCGTATTTTTGTCTTTCGGTCTTTTTGGGGGATCACCGAGGACATTCTTTTTAAGCGACGTTGACCTTACATTTCCCTCTTTTTCCTTTAAGTTCCTGAGCATCGACGATTCTCTACGAAATACTACTGTACCGGGAAGCAACGAAACCTTCGCCATTTTCCCCTGGTGACATGTTGGGTGTTTTATTTCCTCCCATGTCCGTCTTCGTCACGTCAGCGCCTTCCTTATTACGACTCCCGGTGGCACCCGGTGGGCGCCTGATATGTCACCGGAGGTGCCGTATTTGTCGCTTCTCCGACTTCACCGCATAGCAGACGCCCTTGTCGACATCCGCCCACTGCGACTTTTATTGCCTTTTTAGAGGCTCACTTAAATGCCCACCGACTCCTTTAATTCGCCAGTTTTGACTGTTTTCCCGGGCGGTCAAGCGCCGCCGTCGGCCGTCTTCCCGTTTTGCCTTGGGTCTTCTTCCCGCGCGTCGGGATATTTTTTACCCTTTTCGTTGACACAGGAAAGAACAACGACCTTAGTTCTTCCACCAGAAAGAACAGCGGCCTTATTTCTTCCACCATCGCGACTTTCCTTTTGTAGCGAACCATGGAAAAGCGTTAGCTACTTAGCTCCGTGGGAAGTGCTTGTTCATTTCCCAATGTTTTCTCGACCATCGTGTGGAAAAAAATGGCAATAAAAGGGTCTTGTCGTTTTCGGCTATTTCGGGCTCCTTGTTTTTTGCTGCATGAATTAGAGTGTACCGGGAAGTTTTTTTAAACATTCTTTCATCAGCGTTGGACCGAAGAGTGCGGCTGGAACTGATCTTTTACGGAAACACGGCAAATGTCATCATTTACAAGACACTCTTCCGTATAGTAATAACATTCGCGTGACTTATGGAGCTCACGGCTGGCACACGGAGATAATCCGGAAGCGGTAGCTCATGAATGGGAACTACATTGGATGTTGTCGATCCTGGAGAATTTCCTGGCCAAAGATTGCAGTCTTGAATCCCATAATATTCCCGAATGGCGAATTCTTCCGTATCTGTTCCATAATAATTCTGCCTCAAATAAGGGGAAATCCTCGAGATTTCCCAGAGCGCCTCTGCATTTAACAAGTCTCACATCTCGAGTTTCCGTGTTTTTGATTCAAATGTGTTTTTGGCGATGACGTGTTTCTTCTCCGAAATGCCGCAAAAATGACACGTTTGAAAAAAAAATCTTCTTGCTGTCACTCGGCAAACATGAGCTAATATATTTGCGCCACTTTTTGCAGGTTCATTTTGACACTTCCCAGCTATGTTTGCTCTGTTTCCGTTCCCATCGGGGTCATTCGTCGACGGGAAGTAATTCCTTCCCGGAGTCATTTGCGCAGTTCGGCGGAAAGCCGGCGCATGGTTCGAAATCCCGCAGGAGTCATACGATGACAGACGCAACGCGCACAAATCCACCGTGGTGGCGCGAAAATGAAAATGGACTTTTCTTTTTGGCAGCTAAGCGGGCCACATGCGGCCACACCAGTGTTTCCCGTCCAGTCTGACGTGGCAGTAAGGCGGTTTAAAATTGATGTCTTCAACGACTAAGTGTGTGCCAAAATTCTCTGCTCGGTGATAAATGCGCAGTGCGCAACCTGACGGTGGATTAACCGAATGCGCAATCCATATGGCCGTTATGCGCAGGAAGCAACGGCACAGCTGGCGTGCGCATGAATTTTTCTAGTCGAATTGCCACAGGATCACTTATCCGTGCCACGCTCGTTGATAGTGGCGTAAGCTGCCTTCGTACTCCTTGCTCCTTCGACTTCTGCCTGACGATGACTCCTTCGACTGGACTACATGGGTTTCTCATTTGGCCTGGGGCAAGGGCGTGCCTAGGGGGGACCAAGGCAAATTTTTCTATTTCAGGAATTCGTGTAATTTTGACAAATTTCATTCAAATTTTCGATTATTTTTGTGAAATAAGAGAAAAATCGCTCTGGCGGCGCCTGCGCCGGGCTATTTTATGTAAAATACGCTCTCAATTCCGGTCAGTTGATCAAATTTTCAATGAACTTTTGCTTAAGAATCGCAAAAATCCTTCACCAACCAAGAATCGCAAGAATCGCAAAAATCTTTAGAAAAGTACCAAAGGGGGGACCAAGGCATTTTTTCGGCGCCGGCCTTCGGCCGGCGCCGAAAAAATAGGAAAGGGTCCCCCCTTACCATCCGCCCCCCCCCCCTCACGAGGGGTCCTAGGCACGCCCTTGGCCTGGGGTCATGGGGTCATTTTCGTGAACCCTATAACGCCCGACTGCACCTCCGTCTCAGCTGCAAATGCGCATTGCGACTGGGGCTCGACCGCAAGTGAACCATAAACGGAACGTAATAAAACCGGCTCATGTGCGACAATGCCAAAGCTCGGGCGCCCATTTTTTCGTAGGCCTTTTTGAGCATTTGCAAATGAGCAGGAAACGTCACGAACACAGTTTCAGTGAACTGGCCAGTTCACTGAACTTGGGTGAACTGAACTGAACTGATCTGAACTGAACTGAACTGAACTCGACCACTGGTTCAGTTCAGTTCAGTTCAGTCGGCCCAAAACCCGGTTCATCGGAAACATTGGTCACGAAACAGGGCGGCTCATTGGATGGGGCCTTGTGGTCCACTTGATACGACTCGTGGTCAGCGCGGCCATCAAGTCGAGCTCAGCAATCATACTTCTACGAGCGCTCCTGTGATCATTAGCTTTCTGAATGGCGATGATCCGTCGTTTGCAGCAGCACCGCAATTAGCGGCGTGTCTTAATGACTACCTAATTGGCGCCATAAGGCCGCGCTTCGCACGGCCCAATGCCGCTTTACTGTAAGCACTATTTTACTGTAAGTGAGGGTGCTACTGTAAGTGATTGAGATGAGCAACGGTAAGCGGCCGGCTGCGAAGCTACTGTAATGTTACTATAGTAGAGGCGTATTTACTGTACTTAGTGGGACATCTTACCGGACTTTGCTCAATTTCCAAAATACGCAAGTCACGTATGCCGCAACCTTTCGCCAAATACGGCGACCGGTGGCGCTGCTACGAGTCCGCAAACGTTTTTGGGCGCGTGACTGATTTTATTTGCCTCCGCCCTTCACACCCTCCGATTAATAGCTTCCGCAATTGCAGTTTACGACTTTGCCTGCCTGCCCATTCTGGATAATTGCAAATGGTTGGCACACTTTGGCCCACTATGCCGCCGTTTGGATATATGCCACAAGTGCGAAAAATCTCAAATACGCTGGTCAATTAAGCAAAGTTGCAAAATCCCGACCGGAAGTGGTTGGTGCACTTTCCCGAATTTTTTTTTGCGCGGAAACCAACGAAGCGAAACTGCGAAACTTTTCCGAGTTTGGATAGCTGTAATGGCGCCAGCTGAATCCGCGTCATTCCATACGATCCTAATCCGTTTACGAACGTCTTGTCCGATAACTGCATTGCTCGGGAAAGGGTTTCGTCCGGAGCCCGCTGAAACAGAGGGCCCACACTTTGGATACGGAGGAACGCTTTGCTTTGCCACTTTATTCTGTGGATTTAATCCGATTGACCCACTCTTCGGTCTCGTGCGCCGTTGAAACGCCCCCGCTTTGGGTGGGCTAATAAGCACGACCTGTTGGGAGCCGTTGTTTTTACGAGAGTGCTCTCCCGAGGTGGGACACAAACTCATTACCGCCAATGGCTCAGACGGACCTCCCGGTGGGATTTGCCAGTGCAGCGGTCTCGTCGTCGTCTTTTAAATACCAGCTCGGGAGAGAGCGGCTTTCGGACTTTTGCGGGTCGGATAGAGTTACTCCGACGCGGACGGCGCTCGGGTTCGGGTCGCACCCTTTGACTCGGTTGGTCCCGCTTTTGATGCTCGAGTGTAGTGTAGTCGCAACAACGTAGTTAGCTAGATACAATGGGTGGCATTGTTGAGGTCCGCAGAGTGTGGGTTGCGAACCTATTACCTAGGGACATACGCTAGCTAAGACGCAGTGTCGAATCGATGCCCCTTTCTCTCAGTCCTTCACACCGACATTGTTGCGAATTGGGCCATTTTATACGACGCTTTAAAAAATTTGCAAATGCACCGTCCGGCCAAGTACGATGCAGTAGGCAAAGGCTTGCCACCATCCCATTTTGGTGTGGTGGCGTACGTATTTGTCCCACCACCGAAGTGATTGCATTCGCATTTGCATTGCCACCGAAGCCACCGTTGGTGGCCAGGAACAACATGCCAGACTATAACGGGCGTGTACTGTAAATCTCCGAGTCCTTTAAACGTGCATGCTTTCCGAGTTCCTCGTTTTTATACTGGCACTTATAGTAGTAGACTTTCAGGTATTTCGCAAACCGCGCCACAGAGGAAGCGCCATGGTCAGTCAGTGGGCGGACAGCGCCAGAGCGCTACGGTTGTTTCCGGTCCTTCTCGTCGTCACCCTGTCAGCTGCCACATCAGGTCAGTGGGCATGCCACTAACGAAAAAGTTTAATTTCGTCTTTTTCAGATGAACACGCCGCCGAAAAGAGTAAGTTCAGTTTGCCATTTGACGGGTGACGGACAGCGTTTCGTTAACTGCTTGGCTAGCTCTAGGATGGGTGTCCGAAACATCACCAAATAGCATGAAATTGCTTTCATTAAGCACTCTAATTTGACGGGTGTCAATGTCTTCCATGGAAATTTTCTTTCCTTAAGCACACGGGGATTCTCTCTACAGAACAAGAATCCTGCAAGTTCACAAGAAACCTCCTAGTTCCATTCCCTGGAACTAAGAGGTCACCTCAGGAATAACATTGTGACTAAGAATCTGGGCCTATTATGAGCGGGATAAACAGGAGGTAAGCCGCAATTTTTTTGGAGGGAGCATACTAAATAAAAGAAGTTATTGCCAACAATTAACACCATTTCGTACTAAAGACAAAACGTTAGATGACATTGCCACGTCTATTTTGGGGCCTTGAAAACACGTAAACAACTAATTGCTTGGTCGGCCGCACAATGACGGGGTCGTCAACATGGCCACATGGGATTTTCTTGTGAAAGGTGGAACAAACTATAGATGGCGACCACGTGCAAAGCCGTGGTGCCAAGCCGAGCGGACCGTAGAGCCGTTGTACACGGCTCGGCTCCCCGGCATGGAAGGGGTCACCACGGCACTGAGTGACCGGGCTCTGACGTGGACTGAATTTGACTGTCAGTCTGAGTCAGTCAATTTCAGGGTTAGCACACGGCTCTATGTCGGAACTGGACGGTTATCCCGACCTCGTCTATCCGTACTACGGACCTGACGAATTCGACCTGCGGCTCAAGCGAGGTCGGTGCTTTCGCATTCGCAACTTAACTCACTTTGACGCATTTTAGCTTTCGACGGAGATGCCGCGATGCCCGGCGTCCTGCGGTTCGGAAAGCGATCCACCTACCTCGTCGGAATGGACGACGACTTTCCAGGAGTGAGCAAGAAGGAGATGCCTGGCGTCCTCCGGTTCGGAAAGCGCGCTACGGGCTACGGGGAGAAGAAGGCAGTTCCCGGTAAGCGCTACTAAGAAGTACAGTAGGTAGTTACCGTTATGGGCTGGAGCTATGATTACAGTAACTGTTCCCCACATCGGATCCGCTTGTTAGAATTACAGTAACGTTGGCTATGGTTTAACTGTAACAGAGCACGCTGGTTTAGTTTTACAGTAACCTTACGAATTACCCTAATAGAGTTACAGTAACCTGAACTCGTCTATTACAACATTATGACTGTAGTTATCTCGTTTCAGGCGTTCTCCGATTCGGAAAGCGTGACGACATTCCCGGCGTCCTGCGGTTCGGCAAACGTGACGACATGCCAGGTGTTCTCCGATTCGGGAAGAAATCGGATATGCCAGGCGTGCTCCGATTCGGCAAGCGCTCCGACATGCCCGGTGTGCTTCGGTTCGGCAAGCGCTCGGATATGCCAGGAGTGCTCCGCTTCGGTAAGCGCTCCGACATGCCCGGCGTGCTCCGATTCGGCAAACGCTCCGACATGCCCGGTGTCCTGCGGTTTGGCAAGAAGTCCGAGATGCCCGGAGTGCTCCGCTTCGGCCGCAAATGAGCATGAGCAATCTGCGCATGAGCCGCTCGTCACCAGCAGTCCCTCAAACCTGTGTTGCTCCTTCTCCTCTTTGTTGCTCCTTGTCGCTAGTTGTACTCTCAGTCGGTCCGCCCCGACCAGGCCCGGAATCGCCCGCACCGCTCGCCGCCCGTTCGCTGTTTGTTCACTTCAGTCACCCGTTCCTAGAAGTCGTCGTTTCCCGCTCCGCTCTTATCGCCGTGTACTGTCGCATTGACAATTCTTCTCTTTACTGTACTTATTAGCTCCTATGAAGAAGGACGTTTGCAATAGCCTGGCTCTCGCACGGAAGATCCTCACATTTTACTGTAAGAATAGGCTACAGTAAATAAACGCAATCATCCAGTGGTTTGCAAGCGGCGGTAACAATACCGGTACTTTGTCAACAGAAGGAGAAAGGAGAAGTGCGATGAAAGATTAAGGAAGGCGCTGCCGGAAGTTCCAAACGCCTCCACAATACTTTGGGTTTAGACCCAGACAGGACAAGAGAGTGATACGCGCAGACGGCCGGAAACTTTAGACCTACATATGTTTGTTCTATCGGCGTCATGCAGGTCTTTTTAATGCTTTATTTGCAGGTGCCTGTTATGTGCCAACTGCGGCATTGCTCCGAACTAAAAGCAAATCGTACTTTTTGTAATTGCTCATAAATGTCCAGTGCAAAAAGTTATGTTCAGAACTTCGTACTCGGGGTTCTTGTGCCGCAAGTTAAAACACTCGCAGCCATTGACCACTAACATGTGGCTCGGCCCCTGGCCCTCGGTGCCGTGGAACAGTCTCCGTCGGGCAGAAGTACCGATTTGCGAGTCGGAATCGGAAGAATTATCGCTCCATACATGGTATCGTAGAACCCGGGGAAACGTACCCACGCCAGCGTAATGTCGGAGACGCAGATGACCACTCGGGGCTGAAAGCAGTAATCATATGGAGGGGATGGGTCCGACCGTTTGGGTAGGAGGCTGGTCCACTTCAGATGCATGATCGAGGTCATGGACCACCATCATCCTCCTTAGCTGCCAGACCACTGGCCAGCCGCTCGCGTGTGGTCAAATGGTGAGGCCACACGGATGTGGGCGGTGGTCGAACAAGAGTGATGGGGGACATTATTCGGACCGTACGGATGTGGTCCAGTGGTCGCACCGCACTGACGCGGCCCAGTGTCAGACCACAAAACGTGGTTTACACAGGCCAAACGCACATTTGGTCGAGTGGTCAGAGCAAACGCCCACGTGGTCCAGTGGTCAGACCACATGTCCACGTGGACCAGTGGTCCGACCACACGCCCGCGGTCCAGTGGTCACATCGTAGAGACGTGGGGGTCCAGTGGTCAGACCACACGCAAGTGTGGTCCAGTGGCCAGACTGCACGGACGTGTGGGTCCCGTGTTCCGGACCGCACGCATTGTGGTCCCGCGGTCAGACCACTCGCCAATCTAGTTCAGTGGTCCGACCACACATCCATGCGGTCCAGTGGTCAGACCGCAGAGATGTGTGGTCCAGTGGTCAGACTGCACGGAAGTGTGGTCCAGTAGGCCGGACCGCACGTCCTTGTGGTCCCGCGGTCAGACCACCCGCCAATCTAGTTTAGTGGTCCGACCACACGCCCATGCGGTCCAGTGGTCAGACCGCAGAGATGTGTGGTCCAGTGGTCACACCACACGCCTATCCTATGTGGCCCAGTGGTCACGCCACACGCCTATGTGGCCCAGTGGCCCGACCGCACGGACGTGTTCCCATGTGGTCCAGTAAGTCGGAGCACACACCCATGTGTCGGTGGTCAGACATCACGCCCATGAGGTCCAGTGATCGGAGCAAACACCCATGTGGTCAAGTAAGTCAGACCTCTGGCCCGTGTGGTCCAGGGGTCAGACCACACGCCCAAGTGGTCCAGTCATTAGAACGCAAGACGTGTGGGTCCAGTGGTCAGACCGCAGAACGTGGTCCACACACGCCCATGTGTTTGAGCGGTCAGAGCAAACACCCATGTGGTCCAGTGGTCCATTGCTCGGATCGGACGTGTGCGGAGAACTCGTCTGCTTCCCGAAGAAAGTAACCATCCCATAGGCGTCCGTGCCCGTCTGGAAGAATTCTTCCACGCGGAAGCAGCGACCGCCCAACATGGCCTAGTAGGGCTAAAAGCGTCGCATAGAAAAACGCGGTCGTATCCGTAGAAGCAGACGTTGAATAGCTAAATGGGAAATGAAAACTATCGAAGAACATCGAACGTTCCCAGTCGCAATCGGGAAAAAAACATAACACAGGGAAACACCCTACTAGGGTTGTTGAATTTCCATTTCCGGAAATGGAAATGGCAGCAAATGACGCTAGTGGAAAGTGGAAATGGAAATGGCCAGAAATTTGGCCTGTGGGAAATGGGAATGGAATGGAAATGGCAAGAAATTTTTGCCATTCATTTCCACTTTTTTCTTTGCCTAAGGATCCCCCTTATGTCGAATCTGGCGGCCCGACTGCAAGTCGGTATGGAAATGGCGGAGATTTTAGAAATGGAAATGGAAATGGCAAAAAAAGTGGAAGTGCAACAACCCTTCACCCTATGCGAGGCTGGAAAAATGTTCTGCACTAAATGTCTGGATCTGAGCTACTGTGCTACTGTATGTGCCACACGCCGAATTACTGTGAATACCGGCCGGCTGCGGAGCTACTAGTATGCTACTGTAAAAAAAGCGCAGCAACTGTAGAAGTGCGGGGGAGGATGTTTTCACGGCTTTTTGTACGCCCTTGGCTAAGCTTGCGTTTATATACCTCTCCACATAGGGCAACGTGCTGTGTAGTGATCGGGAAAAGCATGCAATCAAACAGTCAATCAAAAGAATTTTTTTGTCTGAATGAATCAATCAAAAAATTTTCAAAAATTCATTCAATCAAACAAGCAATCAAAAAATTTTTTTGTTTGATAGGTTTTTTTTTCAAAAAAAAACAAAAAAATTTTTGTTTGACCCAGTCACTAGCCGGATTTGCGAACGCAAAGAGTTGGCGGAAGGTGTCGTGGTTGAGGATCTTCAATGATACACTGCAGCACGCAATAAAGTGAACCACCTTCTTGTCGAGAGCCGAAAAATTTTTTTGTTTGAATGAATCAATCAAAAAATTTT
>JNEY01000086.1:54188-74428 GCA_020875895.1 Aphelenchus avenae | reverse complement strand
CCCCCCCCCCTCTCCCATTTATCCCGCATTTACCCCGCGTTGGACTGAAGGTCTTGACGCAAACCCAGCTCACATCTCAAGACAAACCTAGGTTTTGTTCTGTGGTTTGATTTTGCCTCCGACGTGGTTTTGTACGTTTCGAGTTCCAGTTTTGGATTCCCATATCAAACAGAGCTATAGCGCATGCAGTAGCGCGTTCAGGACCCGTACCGTATTACGGGCCGTACCCGTAGCCGTAGCCGTAAAATACGGTTACGGCTACGGTACGGGAGGGGTCACTACGAGTACGGCTACGGTACGGGTGGACCCCCCGTTACGGGCCGTAATGAAACCCGTAAAATAAGGTAAGGAGGGACCCTTTGGTGAGGAACCCCAGGTGCCGCCTGACTCCAAAGAAGGCAGAAACGCTCGTTTTCTTGAATCGACGCCTACTGATTATCGACTGGAAATGAAAGCTATATGCTAGATATTACCCATAGGAACATATTTCCCTTGCTTGTTGTTGCAAAAACACTTAAATTTGGACGTACAGGCAAATTTCTGGGTGCACTACGGCTACGGCTTACGGGCCGTAAAATGCACTACGGTACGGCTACGGTACGGGAGGGGTCGCTACGGGTACGGCTACGGTACGGGGTACCCAGTACTTCTTTGGCGACGGAGATACACCAGCCCTTAATGCATAAGGATGAGCAGGATACTTTATCGGTTTAGGATTTCTCCTGGCTCTTTGACAGGAATCTAGTCGTCTCTGTTAAGGAACACAGGAAGGGCAGGATAGCACTGATACTGAACAGTGTTAACGAAGTTCCACTTTTGGGCCTGTTCCGAGTTCCTGTTCTCTTCGCTTATTGAAAAACGAAGTGATTACGGACGAAGTACTGGGTTTTTTTTAAATGTAGCCTTTACACGTCCAGCGAAAAATCTGCTAGATCTGGCCTGATGGCGGGTCGAAATGTGCTTGGTCTCTCCTCAGGATTTGGTAAATGTGGAACTAT
Source organism: Aphelenchus avenae (assembly GCA_020875895.1). Classification (NCBI taxonomy): domain Eukaryota; kingdom Metazoa; phylum Nematoda; class Chromadorea; order Rhabditida; family Aphelenchidae; genus Aphelenchus; species Aphelenchus avenae. Next base: position 73,430 of record JNEY01000086.1, on the reverse strand, counting down.
CAATGGAACAGAGAGGCATAAGATCCAATGTCTTGTCCTGTTCCCTTAGTAAAATGGCACGTGTCGAGTTCCTTATGTTCCGTTCCCGTCTGGAAAAGGAACAGGACCTTGGAACAACATCCGTGTTAGCACTGATCCTTAAGGAAACATTAATGCGTGTCGATCCCGTGCCGTGCGTGCGTGTAGCGGTGACGTTCTCCATTTATGGTGACTTTTGTACTCGAAATTGTTCTGCTACTGGACTTCGCACATGAGTAGTTAAGACACCGGACTTTTCTACCGTAACCCGCGTTACGGTCGCCGTTAACCGGTGACTCAGTGGGTCACTGGGTCAAAGTCACTGGGTCAAGGTCCCTAGGCCGATATCGATTCTTCGCTGAAAAAATGGCCGAAGTAATGCTACGTGACCCATTTTGGCGGCAAAATATTGTTGTTTATCATATTCTTTGTGTCTCAGCCGTCCGCAGATCACTAGAACCGAATGTTTTCAAGCGTAAAAATTTACCACAGCCTTAGTGATATGGTGGTCAAGTATTCACCAATAGACCAATTTTTGCCAAATTTTATTTTCAGTGCACTAATTCCAATCGTAAAACTATTGCCCCTCACGTCTATTCACTGCGCTTTGAGGCTGCGGTTCAACGTCACCCACTTTCTGACTTCGCTAGGGCGTTCGGCTCCCGAGAGACTAGAAGGATTCTTTCCTTACAAGGTGAGCACGACAGGCAATGAACGTCTCCACCTGCCGTGCCCGCCCGACCCGACCATGTACGACCGCGACGACATGGACGTAGCACGTCAAGCGTACTTCGCCGAGTGGCACGCGGCGCGTCAAAACGAAGAGTTCGCCAGGTCGAGGAGCTGCGCAAATACGGCGAGCAAGATGTGCTTGCTGCGCAAGGCCTGCCGCGCCTTCCGTCAAACTTTCCTCGAAATCTATGAGCTGGGTCCGTCGTGATTGGTTCTACCAGCGCGGGACGGGCATTGGAAGTCTTGCGGAAGCATCATGACGGAGATGACGTGATTGCCGCAATTCCTGAGCACGGTCTCACGCCACGCCGCAATCAGTCCGCATATTGAGCTAGTGACCTTGACCCAGTGACCCACTGGGTCACCGGCTTACGGCTACCGTAACGCGGGTTACGGTAGAAAAGTCCGGTGTCTTAACTACTCACATACTTTCGCCGCTACGGAACCGCTCCGTACCGAACCAGACCGTTTCGGGGTATCGCACGGCTGCCGATCCTTGTTCCATAGCCTCCCCCCCCCGGTGCCATACTCCGTTGCCTGCCCACCCCATACCGTGGCCCGTTCCGTTAGAGTACGGCACGGAAAAGGGTACGACGAAAAAAGGCGTTTCCCGTACGATCTCCATGGCGTCAGTTTACGAGCCGTCCCGTACTCCGTTACGTACCAGCACGGAATACAAGCCGGTTTGAAGCCACCGCTGTGCCAGTGGTACAGGAACAGCTCGGTACTTGCCCAATAAATGCCGTTAAAACGTGCCGTGCCGAAATAAATTCCGTCACGTTAAAAACGGAAAACGGTGCTGAACGGAAAACGGATGTCGTGACCGTACTCCGGATATATCAATTTCCCCAGCGTCTTCTCCGTTGTTTCCCGGTTAGTTGTGTCATTGTGCCTGTTGTGCCAATAAACCTCGTCCACTGCTCTCTGTCTCGTGGTCCCAGCTCCCTGCGTAGGACACCGGAACGGACACGGTACGGCAGAACGACGGGCCAAGTCTATTCCCCTAGTCCTTCCGTCGAGCGTACCGTCGTCCCTCATACGGGAAGATGTCCCAGCTCGGAATGGATCGACTACATTAGCGAACTCCGACGGAACAAACGTTCGCGGACATTACCGTCATCGTTGTGTGCGTCTGTTTTGCGACGGGTTGCGTCCGCATTTACGCAGCAGCACCTGGGCTTTATGGCAGCTCCGTGGGACAATTTCGGGCCGTTTCGCTATTACCGTCAGGGCTTTGCAACAGGACTGGACAGGTCCTGGCCCTGATCCTAGTTCTGGTCCTTTGGTCCTGCACATCATTGCAAAATGGTTTGCACTTCATCGCTTGCAAGTTGCAACACCGCAAGGTAGCTCAGTGTCAGAAGCAATGTGTTATAGTAATGTGTTTCGAGTTATCGTGCAAAAGTATTTTGTGTGTTTGGCGCTTGCACACTGCGTGGAAATTTTGTGCGTTCTTTTCGTAGTGATTAATTTGTGCATAATTCGATGGTTTCTCGGGCCCGTTTCTATCAGGACGTACTGCGTCCTAGAGAAGCGGACGCCGCCACCGTAGCCGACGCGAAAACGCCAAATTCGCTGCGACTACCCGAATGCGTCCGCCAGGCTCTAGAAGGCAATCGTTAGTTGCGTGTGACTCAGCAATCATTCTTGTTTACCAATTTAGTAGGGTTAGGTGGACATATTTATGGAAATATTTGGAGCTTTGCATTTTAACAGCAAAATTTTGACGCCCGACGCATTGCAACTTTTTTATTGCATCTGTATGTGGTCATTAATTCAAGCATCTGTGTGTAAGTGCAAACACTGCAACAATCGTCAGCTTGCTAATGCAAATCGGTTGCAAACATGACAGTTATTTTCATGGAAATTGCATCTAGGAACAGCATATATTTACCTCTTGCAAGTACCAAATGCAAGGACTTGCAAACGGCTGCAGATCCTGCAAGTTTCGGCTAGGTAATGTTAATGCTAGTTTTGCAGATTGATGCTCTGTTCCTCGGCTAGTTGCAAGTAACTGCCTTAGCTGTCTGAAAGTGTGTCAGTCGGTTCACCGCGCTACGACCAGTTGCAAATCAGGCTCTCGGCAATTGCATTTAACTGTAGGTGGTAGATCCGAAACTGTTTGCACTGTGCCAACTTTACAAGTCCTAGTAGAATATGCTGCAAGTGCTTTTGCAACGTGTTCTCATTGCGCGATCATTTTGTGCAAGTTCAAAGTACGTGTTTGTTTGACGGGCGATTTCTGTGCTCTATAATTTGACGCATTTGCAACTTGTCCAAGTCTCAACCATGTCGGTTTAGATGCCTGAAACATTGATCATTTTGCGAGAGCCGAGAGCAGGCGGATTCCGCACGGAGGAGAAGCGCATTCAGCTGCCCACGAGGATTTCCCTGAAGGAACTAGCGTCGACCGTTTCGAGGGAGTTCAGGTAATTACCGACGCCCAATCCGAAATGCAAGTGGAAAGTATTATTGCAACATGCAGAAATAACAAACACTGGAAATCTACGTCGTTTTTTTCTAAAACGCAAAATTAACAACAAAATTTGGACAATTTCTTTGTCTTTACTGCAAAATCTTCTCCGATTTCACATTTTAGCTGCACTATTTTTAGCGCTGAAATCCCACAGCCGTGCCGAATGATGTCGCTGGCGAAGTTCCGCGCGCAGAGCAACACGTTCATGGAGTTCGAAGGCCCTCCGGAGACGAAGGTCGCCACCAACGCCAAAATTCGCGCAACTCTCTACTACGACCTCGACCGCACTAAGGTTCGTGATGAGACCAACTGAGCGCCAAACGAGAGCAGTTCGAGAGCTTGGTTCAGTGCGAGTTCACGATGAGAGCTAAATAATGCTAACTTGTAGAGAGCTTGAGAGGAGCATGAATAAGAAAGTAGTGCGCCAGGTGAGAGCAACCAAGAGCTAAGACGAATGCACGAATGCCTCGTGAGAGCATGCGAACGGAGGAAGAGCACGGCACGAGCAGCTGACATGAGACTGAGTAAATGAGAGCCGCATGAGGACAACTGGGAGGAGCCTGATGACCCATCAAAGCACTCATCTCTCGTGGAGAGCGTTGCGACGGCCACTTGACCAGCTAAGAGCTGCGAAAACATGAGGTTTTTAGGTGGCATACTACGTGGCCGACGTTGAGCACTACGGGACACCCACTGCATCTACGGCTGTGGCGCCCACCGACACTAAGCCTTCGAAAGGTTCGTTCAGTCGTCAGTACAGGTGTCAGTTCAGTGTTTAGTCCTCGTCATGCAGCTTTCGTCGAAGCCCACCGCTTCGGAGCCGCCTGCCGACCTCAAACCAACTGTGGAATTCGTGCCGATGTCACCCGATAAAACGGCCTCAGGAGCTCTTGTCGGCCAAGCCATAGCGGTCGGAGCGGATGGAGACGAAATCATCGCTATAGACGAGGATGTGGCTCCAGGGGCTTCAGTGGAACACTCGGATGAGCAGCCAACACCAGCGGAGCGACTGGATGCGCAACGCGCTCCAGTGGAGGTCTCGGATGAGCAAGCGGAATCGGCAGAGCTCGCAGAGGAGCAAGCGGAATCGGTAGTGCTGGCAGAGGAGCAAGCAGCGCAAGCGGAGCCCTCCATAGAGCAGTCGGAGAACAACGCGGAGCCAGTTGAGCAGTCAGTGGAGCAAAGCGAGCCGCATTCAACTACCTCTTCCGCTCCGGATTCACAAACAGATGTATTGGCGGAGTTCTTTGCGGAAATTGCGCCGGACCTGGAGCAAATTGACTCAAGTAAGCGTCACGGTTGCCCTGCCTGGAAATGGACAAGAACTAATTTAGATGAAGCGGAACCGACCGACGAGGTATCTACGGAGAAGGCGGATGATACAGGTCACTCTGTACCCTCGGAGAAACCTGCCGATTCCGAACCAGCTATCGACGCGGACACTCCTGCACCTACTTCCACGGCCGAAACTGATACTAATGACACGGACATCGTGGAGCTCATGGACACGGAGACTGCCGCCAACGAAGCCGAACAGGTAACTACTGTACAATGGCTTCGACTTGCGTTTACTGTAGTTTCAACGAGCGATGCCAGTTGGTACAGTAATGTGAGCAGTAACATGAGCCGATTACGCATTTTTACTGTAATTATAAGTCGATTTTAAGGATGGAAAATACAGTAATAACATCCTTCTACAGTAAAAAGATCGAGTACGCTAAAAACGTGCCAAAGGAGTACTGTAAATTGCGCTAAGCCTAATCGTAAATTATCTAATTATTGCTCCTTTCAGGCAGTACACGCGGCGGATACTAGCTCTCGTGCATCAGTGTCTCCGATCGTGCTAGACAACAGCCCTGCGCACGCTGACGAAGAAGTCTCGGTCGTGTTGGACAAGCAGCCTGCGCACATCAGCGAGGAGGAGAACATCTCGCAAACATCCGCAGCGGTATTTGCCTCAACGTTTCCAGAAATACCTAATAAAGACACCGTTCAGGATGACCTATTGCAAACCGTTTTCTTGCGAGAGCCAACCGACCGCGGTCACAACATCACGGGTAAGTCTCGTCCGGAAAGCAAATCCTGACGAGTAGACTGTCTCTTTGCGCAATGAGTTCTTTTCAGAGCATCGATTGCATCTGCCGACTCGCATGACGCTGAAGACGCTGGCTGCGCACATCACGAATCAGCTTCTGTTAGTACTTCTAGTTTGGTACTCTTGCGCACAATTCCAACTTGCGCATTGCTTTGCGCACGTTGCACAATTGACGCGATAATTATAGATGGTGTATACGCGCGCGTTTCGCACAACAGGCGCGCGTCCCTGGCTACGTATTCGTTTATTTCGCGGCTTAAATACGATGCGTAGACAATAGGCACAAAATACTTGCATTCGGCGCATTGAGCATATGATCCTCGCATGCATGCCGTGTTTTTGGCTGGAAGCGACCAAGAAGCAACAGTTGTCGGATCATAACTTTGCGTTGCGCGGAAAAATTTTAGGACGCCCAGTACAAGCTACGGCTTAGACACGCCTGGTTAAAGTTTTGTTTAGGTCGGCATCTTAAATCGTCCCTGGCAAAAAAACGGAGATTTTTGCACCTTTTGTTTTTAGGACTTCAAACAGTAAGTTTTGCGATGAGTGCCTCGATTTCAGTAGATGGTACTGCAACAGTGGATAACTAGTGGCACGACTAGCGAGCTAGCTGGTTTGCCACATTTTAGAATCGCCTTAGCACTGCAAAAGTGCTTCCATCGAATACCGGTGACGCTTTGCATTTGTGTATTATCGAGTAATGAATGCGTTGAATTTAGAGACGAAATCCCCTACGGCTGCCGGTACATGTCGCTCTCGAAGTACCGCACCGAGAGCGCCGCCTACGAAGATCTTCAAGGAAGCGACGACTCGAAAGTCCTTATCAAAACTTCGCTCCAGGCGACGCTCTACTACGACGTTGACCGGAGCCAGGTTTGTTCTTCTTTCACTTTTCGTGCACCTTGTAAGGTGAGTTTTTGCTCGCTTTCTTAAGTCCACTGTACGGTAACAGGTGGGAAGTCGTTTCCCTTTAAATGTTTGCGCGTTGAAATTTTTCTGCGTTTTACCTGCGGTGACGGCGGTGACTGCGCAGCTATGACGAGTGCAAGCAACACTGCGCATCATCAAAGAAGACGGAGGATGCGGAACCTCACGTTGCGCACCAGTCTCGCCCACGTCGTCTCCCGAGCTCAAGGGTCAACGTGTGTCTGCGTTCACAACATCAAGTACAAGGATGTCAGGCTTGTCCGAGCGGTCACGTCATCGGTCTACTCGACCGATTTCCGAATCGTTAGCTCCCACACATGCAAGTGACGTTCGCCTCCGATCTCTACCTGCCACCTCAACATTCTATCCGAGTTGCAAGCAGTCACCTTCCATCAATCCGAGTGGGTTTCGGCGGAGACCATCCAAACCGCGTCCGTGACCACAAGCGGGTTAGTTCGAGAAGATCTCCGAAACCAGCTGATCTACACAACGAGAACAGTCTGTTTCAAAGCGGATGATCAAGAGCAACCGACGATCGGATCGGTGCATGACGGACATTTCCAAACAAGTTGTAATCAGTTTGCGAAATAAAGTACGATTAGGCCCCATTATTTCCGATTTGGTCAGCTCTTGCTGGCCGCTCACGTTCTAAGCAAACAACATGGGATGCATCTTCTCCGCGGCAGCGGAGCTCACGCATTTACTGTAACACTTCAAAGTAGTGTTGCGTTCGGCGTGACCTTAAGCCGTGGGCTGCCTCTTCTCCTCAGTAGCGGCGGAGCTCACGCATTTACTGCAACACTTTACAGTAGTCTTGCTTTCAAGCATGACCTTACATAAGCCGAAGGCTGCTCTTCTCGGAGAAGCGCACCTCACGCCTTTACTGTAACGCTTTACTGTAATCTTGCTTTCGGCGTGACCTTAAGTCATGGGCTGCCTCTTCCCAGCAGCAGCGCAGCTCACGCATTTACTGTAACGCCTTACAGTATGCTTGGCTACCTAATTCCATGGCATCTTCCATCTGTGAGGTTTGAATTGCCCGGAACTGTTGTGTGCATGAGATAATAGCGCAACCTTGCCACGTTTGGCGTAGAAAATACGCCGCTACCTTTTTATGAGCTCCTTTGTTATTCATGCCATTTGACTGTTCAACCTCATGTTCAGATGGGCACGCTGTATGTGCACGAGATTGAGCGCGACGACATACAGGTGAGAACTCGGACTATAGCCTATTCACTCACCATTACTGAGATTCTAGGATGTGGAAGACGGTGTGCTGGAAGAAGTAGCCGAGGAGCCGACTGCCACCGAACAAGTGTGCTGTGCCACAGAAACAGCCGACGCGTCTCATTTGGCCGAAGCCACCGTACTGCCACCGACTGCTTCCATGGAGGTCATTCATCCGTCGGAATTGCCGAACCGAGTGGTGCCGCCCACATCAATCATTGCTGGTGCCCCAGTGCGCTACGGACCACCGGGCGCCCCACCCGGATTGGCGGTGAACCACGCGCCAACCATTGTGCGAGCTTCGGCACGTCAAGGTACGTCGAATGGGTGCTAATTCACGTTATTCGGTGCTCACTCAGTGGGACCTTGTTCACTGCTTGCCTCAATTGATCAGCCCCAATCTCGGGACTAGCCCGGCCGATAGGTTTATGCTGTGCAAGAACAATACTCGTGCTGGGTGCTCTCTATGTTGGGTGCTTCGTCGACTCGGTGGGGCCTCGCCCGTGTCCTTTACTGTACTCAGACTGAGTGAACTGTAGTATATTGCCCATCATTGTCATCTTCCAAATTCGGTACTTACCTCCTGTAATTTTACGGTAGCTCTACTCGTACTGCTCCTTGAGGGATCAGCGCACACTGTAGGGCGGGTCCAACCGTCTGTCTCTGTGCAGTACGGCTTAATGCTACGAGGGACGAGACCGAAATACAGTATCAAGCCGTCATATCCTAATAATATTTAGCGTCGCCATCCGGCCCTCGGCTTCGTCTACCCGCGATGCCACCGCCACCGCGGCCGATGCTCTCCACGCCACTGCCCATTTTGCGTCTATCGAGTGGTGGCGCTAACCGTCCGAAGATGCCAGAGTTGAATAAGCCACAACCGTTGTCCCGCGACGAAGGAGCAATCTTCGATCCCGATGTGGAGCCACTCCAGGGGTCTTCTGCCGCTAGCGCTAATGGTGCCACCAGCGAGAGAACGCCGGAGAAACGCAGTGCGCCTGGCGGAGAGGTACTTCTTTTAAACTTTCCTTTTTCGGAACTGGTCACCGACAACTTCCTCTTTAGAAGCTCAAAGCCGTCAAGGCGTACTTGTGCAAACCGGACGCAAAGGGCCGCGAGGTCCACGCATCGGCGAAGACCATTGAACTTCCATCTCGTCTGACTCTGAAGGAACTTGCTTCCATTCTGATCTCCGAATTTCGGTATTTGGTGCCCACCAGATATTGCAACTGGAATACAATTTAGCGACCTCATCGAGGAGCGTTTTCGATTCATAACCATCGAGAAGTACCGTAAAGAACTCGGGGACTTCAAGCGCATGGAAGGAACGGAGAAGACGAGGGCGGTGGCAAACTCCGACTTCCAGATGACGGTGCACGAATCGATGAGGGCCGAACAGGTAGGCGTCCACAGTGTACCTCTGGGGAGAGGTACTACCTATCCCGCTCCCACATGAAGGCGCGGCATATGTGTTTTGTCACACTAAGTACAGTAAATCGGCCACTACTACAGTAGCACTTACTGTACCCCAGCAGCCGGCACTCGGCTGTCACTTACAGTAGCACCATCAGATACAGTCAAAAAAGACCCAGTTACTGTAACCCCTTTGATTCATAGCAAAACTAAAGACATAAGCTTGGCTTACGGTAACTTTTTAGCGCACCCATTTCGTGTATCCGATCTTTACGGACGAGGAAATCCAACTCGACGATGATGACGACGAGCTCATGGAAGAGCAACCGTCAGGTGGCGAGATGGAACTCGTGGACGAGCTGGAAGATCTCCACGCGGGACCGAAGCGCAAGCGATGGTCCGCTGCGGGCGCGGTTCCAGTTCTGCCAGTGGGCTACGCCCAACCGACGCCCGTGCTTCGCCCGGTTTCCGTGCCGCAACACATGCTACTAGTGCAACAGAACCTCGTAGGCGTGGAGGTAATTTCTGCTCTAGCCATTTACCGAAACTCATGAGCCACACTGGAGCATGGCAGTCTTGCTTCCAGTGTATGCTCCTCGTTGCTCCAGTAGATGCTCCTGGCGCTTGCACTCATGCTCCTCGTTCACTTTCAGTATGCTCCAAACGTAGTTCATACCCCTATAGATCATACTCTCGCTGTTCCAAGCATGCAATCCTCATTCCATTAGCTATGCTGCCTCTTCGACGATTCCACGTTTATTTTCTGCACGTTTAGCCGTGGCTCGATTCATCTGCCGGCCAGCATTCGTCGGAGAGCCGTGCCACGTCGTCAAGTGCCTCAACCCGTTCGCGCTCTCGGTCGCCACCACGCCACCGCGACAACCGAACTCCGCGGCCACCGCCGAGCGCCACCGAGCGTCCCGAGTGGCAAATCAAGCGGCTGTATCCGGGTCGACTAAATGCGTACGTTCCCTGTCCTGAACCCTGGAATTGAACCCTGGTATTTTCAGCGTTTCCACGGCGCTCAAATCCATGGAACCAATTGGTGAGCACTCCGTAATGGCGCTGTCGGCCGTGTGCCGTTACTTCACCGACAAGGGCGACGTGGCGCGATTCGTAAGTGGAAGAATGCCGCCTGTGCCGTTCAGTGAATAATTCAGGTCAGAGACGTCATCACGGCGAGCGCATTCAAGCGAGGCGATGACGCAGTCAATTTTGGTACGTACGCGTTTCCCTTATCCTGCGCATTAATAGTGGAGAATCGTCCAAAAAATCCTGGAAATCAGAATTTTGGCTTCCATGGTATGCATGGATTTAGACTTCGGTGACGACCTCGCAGACTTCTGGTCCTACGCAATTATCGAGCGGGTCGACTCCCATCCAGCAGGGTACCCGAAGACCAAGAACATCTTCAGCTCCATGGACGGCAACAGGGACTGGATGGAGAGACCCGGTAAATACATGAACTGGTTGGAAGCTTTTGACCCACTTGGTTTAGACACTCGATGTAAGTTCTCCGCGAAAGTGCTCGCGGCGATGACGTGGCAGAAGAAGTGCCCGGACGTGATCTTCTCGGACTGGGAGAAGTATATCTTCATCAGAGCAAAAGTGATTTTTTTCGTGTTTTGAAGCAAATGAACCGCGAAATATAGCGCTAAAAGTGGCGATTTAGCGACGCAAGGACTTGGACGAAGTGAAGCAACGCAGTACGGCCTCGCAGTCGGTGGTCATCGTTCACTACGGACGAACCGGCGACGACCAGTACCTCGTCGGTACGTCGTATGAGCGTTAGGTGCGCCGGGCGTGCATGGAGCGTGTGTAGAACAAAAACAACAAAAAAGTTGCTCTCTTACGTGAGGAGCTTGCAAGAGCTAAGCTAAAGTAGACGTAGTCGGCCGTACCGTATTCCGTACCGTACCGTACTGCGTACCGTAGTGTACGGTACGGCTATGGGTTAGTACGGGTTGCCGTACCATACCGTACTGGTACGGTACGGAGTACGGTACGGCAGGAAGCCAGTACGGCGCCGTTTTCCGTACCGTACTGCAGGCCAAAAAATGCCCATTTTTAGCCGAAATTGAGCAAATTTTGGACATTGCTGACAAAAATAAGAAAAATTTCGTCAAGAATGACGTGTATGCAGTCCTATTTAACACCATTTTTAACGCTTAATGTGGATGGCGTTACTGTTAGCTGCCCTAATGTTCCATTTTACCTGCGAAAAGGCAAAAAATTCCAATTTTTTTTGTTGCCGTACTACGGCCGTATTCCGTACCGTACCGTACCGTACTGCGCCGTACTGGTACGGTACGGAGTACGGTACGGCTACGAGCGAGTACGGGTTGCCGTACCGTAGCGTACTAGTACGGTACGGAGTACGGTACGGGGGTGGTCGCGACTACCTCTAAGCTAAAGGAGTGAGGGGCATTTGCTTGAGTAGTTAGGAGCATACCATTAAGGAGTGTGAAGTATCTTCCCAAGAGACGTGAGATGCTTGCAAAAAGCACCTAAAAGAGTGAAGAGCATTTGCTTGAGGACTGAGGAGCGTACCATTAAGGACATTAAGGAGTGTGCAATATCTTCCCAAGAGACGTGCGGAGCTTGCAAAAGGCACTTGAAAGAGTTAGGAGCATTTGCTTGCGGGTTGAGGAGCACCTTCTTAAGGAGTATGGAGTATTACCTTACTTTGCTTACAGTGTCATGATTTGCATACAGGAACCTTTTCAGTGTTTCGCGGATTCGTGTTCCCGTCGCTGAAAGAATCGTTCGCGTCGGCTTTGGAGCTGTACCTCCTGCTCCACTACCTCTTCAAGGTTAACTTCCCGGTGAAGTTCGAGCGCGTCCTTTTCCTGCTCAACCTCATGATGGGCCTGCCACTGCCACCTGGCCGCTCGCTCATCAACCCGATCGGGCAGGTATGTCTTTAGCGGATTTACGGAGCACGGGCTTGGGGACATAGTAGCATGAGCGACGGTGCGCTTAATAGTATGCGAGGAGCGAGCGCATGTCGATAAAGCCAGGAATGTGTTTAAGGAGCGTTGCAAGGAGCCATGTAAACTTGAGACTACAGGCATAAGCGATGGAGCGATGAGCATGCGCGAGCGAGGAGTATGAACTGCTGGAGTGAGGAGCAGGAACCGCGGAAGTGAGGAGCATGAGCCTAGGAGCGAGCGGTATGATCCGCAGGAGCAAGGAGCATGCGCCGCAAGAGCGAGGAGCATGCGCCGCTTGAGCGAGGAGCCCGAGCCGCAGGAGCGAGGAGCACGATTCGCGGAGCATGAGCTGGAGCGAGGAGCATGCGCCGCAGGAGCGAGGATCATTGGGTGTAGGAGCGAGCATCATTGAGCTGCAGGAGCAAGGAACATGAGCAGCAGGAGCGAAGAGAATAAGCTTAAGGAGTGACTGGGATTAGCTTAAAAAGCAATATTTACCTCCTCCTTCTCGCTACTGCCCTGGTTCCAGCTGAACCACCTCGACGCGATCTACAACATCATGGCCAAGAACGACGGTAGGGAGTACTTCGACCGCGCGCAGCGTTCGCTGCCATGGAGACCGATGTGGAAGAAGGCGCTCGGACTGCCCGAACCAGAGCCGCACCAGTAGAGGCGACATATCTTCCAGCAGTCCATGCTCCTCCCTTCTCGTCAGCTCCTCCTTAGTATGATATGATGATGCTCCTGCTCCTTCGGGTCATGACCTCCCACGCGTTTCTGGTGTAGTTCCATGGATAGTCCTTAATAGCCTTAATTCTTTAATCGGATCGGATGTATTTCCGCTAATGTTCGATAGTTTCCGATCTTTCCCCCACTGGAAAGTCTATCATAATTTTGCCGAAATCTGGTGTACTTTGTTCGTCCTTGACGAGTTTTCTCGTTCGTTTCTTGTTACTTTTCGAAATGAATAAAGCGATCCCTTCGCAAATGTTGCGGAGTTTTTGCCCATGAACTATGTGACCTGGCACTTGTGGGCTCTAGTGGAAGTTTATAAGGATCTCCCTGAACCTGACCTTGTGGTCCCGGAGGTCTAGGGACTGTCCTGGTCCTGGTAGCCATGAAAAAAATGCTAATCTGGTAAGCAGCTCCAATGAGGTGGAGTGAGTAGCGCTCACGCGTACTTCAATGGAGGGTTTATCCACCGGACTGGGCGCGCCCATGTCCGCAGCTATTCCAGTTCCGACCCGATTCGAGAATTTGATCAGTTTGATTCCAAAAAAATGACCGCTGTCCGATGCCGATTTCGGTCGCTATACGTTCAGAAAATATGCAAGCATTTTGATGGACAGCCGGGTTTAACATAAACACGAGGACTTTTAAAAATGACTCGCGGGATTATTTTAATTAAAATTTTAAGTTTTAAAACGTATTTTTTAATTATTATTACAAAATTATTATTTAATTATATTTAAACAAATGATATCCACGTTTCAATAATCGCTCATGTGCTTGCGGCCCACCCGAGAATAAAGATGGTAGGAATGGACCATTTTGATCGATTCCCGTTTCAAAAAATCGCCGATATCGGATGGCGATTCCGATTCCCTTTCAGTCCTTTAGTTCGCCCACGACCCGATTCACTTCTCAAACCAAAGTTTCGGGCTGACGTGTCACTTGGAGGCTACGCCGTCTGGTCCACAACCCATAAAGCGCCCACTGACTCATGTGCAAATGCGCACTGCCAACGCGATGGGCGCACCTTTCTCCGCTTTACCGAACTGCGTCGTTAAACAAATGCGTCGAAAGGAGCGCTCTCCGCGTGCAGTAAAGTCCGCTTATCAGCACTTCCCGGGAAGGGAACACCTTCCCGTAAGCTGCTCATCACCGCCTGAAATAGCCGTTCCGACAGGTATTTTGCATTTGCACTGCTCCTCGTTCTGTGACAGTTTCAGTGTGCAAAGCTCCTCTTCTCCTCGCGCCACAGAAATGCCGAAGATCCACGATCCGGTATGCTTTCTGAGACGGGGCTTCCTGCGGGAAATTCACTTGCCAGAGCCGTTAGAAACGAGCCCAAGCGATGACTATGCTTACGGTGGTCCTGCACTGACCTCGCGCTGTCTAGGGGTGTCCTACCTTGACGAGGTCAGTCGGAAACCTCAATAGCGGTGACCTCACTACTGCTCATGATTGACCTCATCGAATGAGGTCAAATGGACCCTCTCCTTGCATGACCGCCTAGGGACAATCGAGCAATTAGCGGGGACCTCACTTTAGGTGGTCACTGTGATCGAGCTTAAGTAGGAACATTATCTGGTACTCGTGCAAATACATCCGAAAATACATGTGTTTCAGTGTGTTCCCTACAGCGTTCCGATCATCCACGGCGTGCCCCATGGCGCGGAGATCCGCATCAAGGGCGAGTCGGTCCATGGCTGCGAGGAGCGCTTCGTGATCCGCTTGATCGGCGGCGAGCACTATGACGACGAGCCGCTCCACTTCAACGCGCGCTTCGGCTACAGCGGCGACCACGCGATCGTCATGAACAGCAAGCACCACGACGAGTGGCAGTGCGGTAAGTATGCCGGGGTGGCAGTGAGGGACGCAGTCAGTATGAGCCGGGCCAGGATAATCCAAGAGGAGGAGGCTTAGCCGGTCCAGAACACGGATGGGCAGGTCCTGGTTCTGGTACTAGTCCTCGTACGTGACCCTGGGGTTATAAAAGTAAAAGCCTGACTTGGACGGGCCGCATTCGAATTTACCTGACCGCTTTCTCACTCCACCATACTCTTCTCAGTTTGCTGCTTGTTTTCAGAGGAGCGCCACCACCTGGAGCACCACTTGCACCCGGGCCACCACTTCGATCTTCGCCTTAAGTGTCACGAGGACCACTGGAAGGTAAGTCGCTCGGAATAATGCTTAGTAATCATCCGTTTAATATGTTAAAACCGTTGGCCATCATCAATCAATCATTATTAATAAATTTGTCTTTATTTTATAATTTTTTACTTAGTTTTTGCTTACTAATTTTATTAATTTACCTATTTGAAAACTTGTAGGTAACCGTCAACCACGAGCACACGTACGTATTCGACCACCGCCTCTCGCCGCACCACATTCACGTATGGCGGTCCTGCAAAAAAGCTGAAAATACATAAAAACAATTTAGTCGTTCGAGATCGGCGGCGACGTGCGCATTCACAGCGCGAAGTTCAAGCACTTCCACCACCACGTGGACAAGCACTTCTTCGGCCACGGCAGCGACTACGAGGACAGCTGCAGCGATTAAATGACTATCCATCCACCTGCGCACTCTTTGGAGTTATGTTAACTGCGATTAGAGCACATAATAAAACATAGTTTTCTGCGATGACGATGAAAGTACGATTCGCTTGATTCGCCCATCGGTCGAATGTTGACGGATGCGCCGAATCTGCATACAGCCGTCGCCTTCTCCGAAATCTCTCTGACTCGGACGTTTCGAGAGGCGCATCGGCACTGGTCGGGAATCGGCATCGGACATGGGCAACTGGAATGGGAATTGTCTCAAATGGCCGGTTTCTAACGGTCTTTTTTCTCGGTGTGCAAATTGTGCTTATTCATCTCGCCACAACCCTCAGCCGTCAGGAATGAAACTTGTTGGTACACCTTCGAATCGGAACCGGGATCGGCATCGATGATCGGCCATTGTTTGGAATAGCAGTTCATTCATCGGAGTTTTGTGTAATCGAATCGGACTCGCTGAACGATAACATCAAAATGTGGCGCGAACCAAATGCAACTATGACTAGTCCTGAACCTATGTAGCATCAGTTGCTTATAGTTAGGCCAAAAAAATTCGGCTAAATTTTAGCGGAAACCTTGTCCAAAATATATGCGGTCCAGCTTAAACATAGTCCTTCCGCTGGTCCTAATGACTGTAATGCGTTGGCGTCGGGTACGACGTTGGTCGAAGGCTGCGCACCATTGAATTCTGGGCGGATTTACCGTTACCCAAGTTGACCCGCTCAACAGCCATATAACATGGCTTTTCGAAGAATCACAATGTGCAAGTTGTTGTTTAATGAATATTTAGCGTACACAGTAATAGGTTGACCACATCCCATGCTATGACCCCCTTATTCACTTCACAGACAGGAAGATAGCGAGCGAGAAAACGGCGAGCGGCTCGGACAAGTGTTGCATCATTCTGACGACACATGGGGTTTCTCAGTAAGTAATCCGAGCCAAACCTGCTTACGCTAGTGACTAGAGGAAACTTGACTGCGCTAGTGACCACAGAGGAGGCATAATAATAGAGCTCGCCAAACCTCAATTAGAACTCATCGCGGCAAACTTAGCGCCTTCCAAGTCATGTTCCCCGTCGCGGATGAGACAGTACCGAGCCGGCGCGGTCGGCTCGGACCTTGTTGCATCATTCTGATGGCACTTGGGTGTCTCAAGAGAGGTAAACATCAAACGCTAGTGACTACGGGACGACGTTTGCCCACTGAGTTGCGAAACCCGTCAATTAAGGTACCTCACAACGATTTAGCGGGTTGACGCATCATTGCGCTGGCGTAGCAAAGACGCAAGGAGGTCGCGGTGCCCCCATTGCGTCATCCTGACGACATATGCTAATGGACGGCCGGAAAAATTTGCATACGCGCATGGGAAGTGCCGAATATCGCGAACGCTTGTCTGAATCTCTCCAGCCTTCTAGGAAATTCCTTAAGACACGGAAAAGACTTTGCCTACGCTCCTCAGAATGTTTACGGACTCAGGTTCTTCGTCCACGAGGAGCCAACTCTCGGCTGAAGAAAGCTCCAGTTGTTCAATCCGTTACCCCTGCTTACACCAAGGAATACATGCGCTGGTCCCCAAAGTACATTCCGCGTCGAGCAGCTTGCTCCTTTTGTGCAAACATGGAATCTTATTCGTTTGACGAAGATTCCATGGATTGTTTCGTACGAAGCACTTTTTCCACATTGCTTACTTGACTCGCCTGCCTACATCCATTTTAGTAGGAGTGCCAAGTTATCTCCCCTGCTTGGCACATCAGCAAGTACTTAATTCCATAGATATCCCACTACCCTTTTCCCCCGTAAACCCGCTTCCGTGTGTTCATCCATTCGGCCCACAATGGAAGAAAGGTCGATATCCCCCGCCGCTTTAGGAAATGTCCGCCGGCGTCGTCGGAAAGGTCGGACGGATTCCAGCTCGACGCGACTTTTAGGGACAAAGTTCGTTTCTGCAAATCCTTTCCCAATCAACGTTTGCAGCTTCGAAAATGTGTTCTGGCCCCACAGAACCTAGCAGCACAATTTCTTGTTCAAGAAAAACCAGCAGTTTTTGGCTGTAATAGGGCTATGCCGTGGAACAATGTTGACGGATGAGCACAGTTCGCCAATACGGCTCAATTAGCGACGTCTTTTAATGAACTAATTTCGGTCTTGGCTCCTTTGGTTTTTGTCTAATTAGATTCTTTCCATGATCTTCCATGATGTTCCATTGGAAGCCGACAACGTCCGCGAATTTCAGCCGGGGTCTACTAGATCCCGCATGGCTTCCACGATGTTTCATAAATACCTCAAGATCTTCCGGGACTTCCATGGAAAATCCGTCGGCGGACCTTGTACCGCTTTCCGCGTATTTTGCACCAAGGGTAATTATTACAACCAGCATGTCCAGCAAGACTTACCCGCAGGAACAGTCAAGGATTTGTGCCAAAAAGCATGTATAACATTGCCTTTTTACTAGACTTTTTACGCTAAATTGCACTAAACAAAACGTGATATGCGCAAATGTAACTTATCGAAACCCGCAAAATTACCCCCATTCAGCCCTATTTACTTCCCGCTCAGTTTCGCAATATTTGCCCTCGCGTCGTTTGCTCTTTGCTGCATAATTCTTCGGTCCACCCTCTTCAGTCTTTCCGTTCAGATATAAGCGTCCGCCGCCGGGATGAACAAGCACCGAAAGCAGAACGTGGAGGAGGTGTCGACGATGACGCGAATCGCGATCGTCAACGCGGACCGCTGCAAGCCGAAGAACTGCGGCAACCCCTGCAAGAAGTCCTGTCCCGTCGTCAAGATGGGTGCGTTCGTTTTAGCGTTGTGCCGTTGAAGCCGTCCGGCTTTGCCAGCTGTCCGTGGACCTTCCATGAACCACATGGCATTTCAAGGAAGTGCACATTTTTATCGATCCTCCATGCCTCCACGATCCTCGAAGGTAGTGGTACCACCGTTTTACTGATATAGCATGGAAGTGGTGGACACTTCCATGGCACTGCACGTAAACTGTGGACCGTCCACGCAACTGCGTTGATGCAGGTGCCTTCCATGGCAGTAAAGCAGTGGCTCATCCCTGAGATGGCATGGAAGCAGCGGTTCTTTCTATGATTCTTCCACCCTAAGGACACTAGCGCATGTTCCATGATTTTCTACCTGAGCTCCCCACGTCCTAACTCAATTGTCAAAAGTAGAGATCGACATTTACCACCCTTACCGTATGCCGTACCGTACTGGACCCACCCGTACCGTATGCCGTACCGTACTGGATCCCCCCGTACCGTATGCCGTACCGTATTATACGGCCCGTACTAGTGTATACGGGTACGGGTACGGGGCGTATTATGGCTAAAAACACTGCCGTATTTTAATGGACCACCGGTACCGTATGCCGTACCCGTATTATACGGGTACGGATACGGGTACGGCCCGTAATACGGTACGGCTGTCGATCTCTAGTCAAAAGCTAATTACTGTCTAATTTAGGAAAGCAGTGCATCGTTGTCGAGCCGACGTCGAAGATCGCCGAGATCTCCGAAGTGCTCTGTATTGGATGCGGCATTTGCGTCAAGGTACGCCATGGAAGCCCATTGCGGCATCCAGTGAAGCTAAAAGCGGAAGAAGAAACTGTGTCTGTCTTTAGAAATGCCCGTACGGAGCGATCCAAATTATCAACCTTCCAAGCAACCTGGACAAGGACACCACCCACCGCTACAGCGCCAACTCCTTCAAGCTGCATCGACTTCCGTCGCCGCGGTTGGGCGCTGTGCTCGGTCTCGTCGGTACGAACGGTATCGGCAAGTCAACGGCGCTGAAGATTCTCGCCGGAAAGCTCAAGCCGAACCTCGGCAAGTTCAAGGTAAAGATGGCGGAATTTTTGGATTGAGAGTTCATGGAAAGTCTATGCATTCCATGCCCTTTTCCCGGACCACGCTACTGGCCCGTATTCGTGTGGTCCGACCACCAGCACACATTCATGTGGTCCGACTACAGTGCCACATCCAATTGGACCGGCCACAATCCCACATCCACGTGGTCCGACCGCAGTCCCACATCCATGTGGACCGAGACCGATCACTGTCCCACATCCGTGTGCACCGACCGCGGTCCCACATCCATGTGGACCGAGACCGATCACTGTCCCACATCCGTGTG
>JNEY01000086.1:36239-46791 GCA_020875895.1 Aphelenchus avenae | reverse complement strand
GGCGAGGTCCAGGAGACCAGCAAGAAGCAGGTGATGAAGGCGATCAGTGCGCAGGACCTCCTCATGGACGTACGTAACGGAACCAATTTTCTTTTTCTAATCTCTTCTTTTAGTCAATCGTAATAATTATTTATTTATTTAACTGGCAACTTATTATTTATAATGTTTTTATTTGTAATATTTTTTTGTAAATCGGTCGCAAAAATCCAAAAAAGTTCCAGTAGGCACAGTCCACCCACTCCTGTTTTGACTGAAAATGCGTAATTTTGTTTGTTTCAGGAGGAGACGCAGCAAGGCTTCTTCGAGGACAACGGGCTCGGATAGGGATCACCGTGAATCGCGAATCACCGCAATTCGCCCAGAATCCGCAACGTTCCTTTTCCTTCCTCTTTCTTTCTCAGGTTTCGACGCACCGCAATCCTTTCTTCGCCGAAGGCGTTCACTTATTGCTTCCGCGAGATTCCTTCGATTTGACATCCTTTAATTTATTTCTGGCCATATTCGCCTGCACTGTCCGTCCGAGCAGTTTCACTTTGTCAGTTTGCGTACACCGATCGGTTGAGGTCTGAGCGAGGAATAAAGCCTTAGACGGACGGACCCGTGGTCTGACAGTACAGAATTTGAGCAGGTTTTCACAGACTATATCAAGCTTAATGAAGAACACCTCGGGTATTTTGCATAAGTAAACCGCTGGCTCAGGTGAGACACGCTCAAAGAATGTTTCGTACGTAATCGCAGGGTGCAAGGCTTCATTACAAGGTTTAATGAGTGTTTGCTCACACGAAGATGGCACCAAATAAGCGTATTTAGCGCTTGTTACTCGTAAACAAGGGAACATTGTGGTAGGCTGATCTGCGCTGTGACTTTAATCGTTCTCGTGTGCGCTGCGAGCGCATTGGCATTCACCGTCGACGCACTTTCCAAGTGTATGGTTTGTTTTCCAACAGTACTTGCTACAGCGGTGGCGACTGCAACCGTCGTTCGACTTGGCTAAAGGAAAGTCGTAAAGCCCGGCAAAGCTGAATAGGTCCAAACGATTCTTCGTAGGAGCTGAATGGGGGTCAAAGTCACCACATCCGCCGAGACCAGTGTTTCCGATGAAGTGGCTTTTTGCCGGAGTGAAGTGAAGTGAAGTCGAGGTCAACTTCACTTCACTTCACTTTTCTTCAGTGAACTTGGCACTTCACCGAAACACTGGCCGAGACTCGTACGTTTGTTACGAAACAACGTACGTGTCTCATGATCTCCATTTGCAACGAAGCACTGGTCATGACAGACGCCTTGAATGCAAATGTTCACGCAAAAGCGTCCGTAACTGTCGACGTCTGCAAGCGGTCTGATGCCAGCGTCGGTCTTTGACGCAATTGTGAAGTTGGAGTCCGAACAGATGCATTGACAGACGTCGTTGATGCATATGTAGAAGCATCCGGGATCGCACTGTAGGCTCTTGTGCTCTTCTAAGGAATTGATACACACGCGACCAACGCATGTGTATCCGTACGGACACTCCCAATTGTAATGACAACTCGTGCAGAGCCCGGCAAGGGCGCACGCGGAGACCAGAATGAAGGGTACTCTGGACATCGCTAACTTGACAACGCGATAGCTATGCAGCAGACGCACCTTGCTTTTATAGCGCACGTCAACGCACTTGTCTTCATGACAACCGAAAACATACCTACGTTGTCTGACTCCAAATTGCTCATTAAGAGGGCGATGCGATAAGGAAGTTTTTCCGCTACGCGACGCTAATCGGAGAGTAAACAGGACTTTGCTATGCTGCAAACTCTTATCATGCCAATGGGAAGTTGTAATCACGACTACGAAAGTACAACGAAGTTGTTTTCTTTCTTCTATTGGTCAAAATCAGCCATAATAAGAAACAGCCAGCAACTTCCTATGCGTGGTCAGACGCGATCGACGATGCGACGCGACCCTTCCAAATGCGCTAAAGCTGTGAGAACGGCGTCAAAAGAGTTATTAGCAAGCATTATTGCTGTTTATATGTACGTAATTAAACGAGCACGCGCATGACTTTGGTCGCATGTGCCTGATTACCATCGGACCGGGGCAAGGTTTCGTGTGTTCGAAGGCGTGACAACAACAAACTCGTTTCGAATATTTTCGTCCAAAACCGAAGGTAGTCACGGCGTGACGTCACTTGAGGCGTGACAAACAGTGGTAAAAGACGCCGTTACAACGTTATCGACCTCAGTCGCCTCCGATAAGAATTTATTTCGTTAACGGATGTAGTGCGAAGCGGTAATGGCGACAAGTAACGAAGAGAGAGCCGCAATTTCAGCGTGCTAGAAACGCTTCCGAATCCGAATCGTGCACGTCACGAAGTGCACTTTGGAGACGTCCGTGCACTCATGTTTTGGAACCGTCACACTTCTTCACTACAGACGAATGGTGAACCTAGCGCAATCGGCGCCCTTCGTGCGCTACCAGGAAGGCACCTCCTCCTCGAACATGACCAGCTCCGTTTCAATCTTGTGCAAGTCTTGGATCCAGCAAGGTTTCCGGGATGAGTTAATGTCCACTAGTGGACTGCGCACTGGGAAAAGCCCGGGAAGACGCTAATAAAAAGTGTCGCCGCACGATGAATCATCCGTCGACTTGACATCACTTCGAGCAACGTCGCCGGTTCATGAGCACTGCCGCTGTAACTGCTTGAAGTAGATGAGCTGGTGCTCCATGTAGCTGAACTCCATCGCCTTCCCGTCTTCTCTACGCAGGTGACTCGTACTCCGAAGTCGGACGATGACAGGACATTCGTCCATTACCTCTGTCCTTTTCCGACTGCGTGCGTCGAAGAGACTTTTGACAAATCTAAAATTATTGTGTGCGAGAGCTGGGCATTCGTCATGTCCGACCAAAACCAAATCCGACTAATCTTAGATTATCGATTACGTTCTGCCTCCTAAAAGCGACCGATGTTCTATGCCAATTCCGGTTCTAACCCTTC
Organism: Aphelenchus avenae; assembly: GCA_020875895.1. Taxonomy (NCBI): domain Eukaryota; kingdom Metazoa; phylum Nematoda; class Chromadorea; order Rhabditida; family Aphelenchidae; genus Aphelenchus; species Aphelenchus avenae. The sequence continues at coordinate 43,823 of JNEY01000086.1, read as the reverse complement.
AAGCATATGGAAACTGAGTGAAATGCACGTGTGGGAAGGGATCGGTGGAATTGGTTATGTTCAATGATTTGGATTTAAAAATGAGCGATTTTCTATGCTGATTCTGATTCCCATCAGGCCCTGCTATGGATTCGGAAGTTATTCGCGACCTACCTGTACGCTTCGGTCTTCCAGGCTCTCGTCCCGCGCAAGGCGGCCACGCTGAATGCGATGCAGTAGCAGCACACGGAAAGATTGAAAACGGCTCGCATAAGGCCACCGTTACCAGTCGAGCGGAAACCAAAGCGGAAAATACCAATGAGCTAAGCGTCCTGATGTTAGCGACCCGTCAAAGGCGGCTAGTGGTCGTTACACATGGCTGTGGGACGGTGGTAGGACCACACGTATGTGGGTCGGTGGTTCGAAACCGGAAGCTTCCGTACGGCTCCAAGGGAGGGGGTGAAGCCGATCACTACTGCTGGCGACCTACCAGCATTGCGGAGACGACGCCGACGCCCGTCACGAACAGTGTGTTGCGAATAATCGCTAGAGACTTTATATTTTCCAGTAGTTGAAAGCGTTGACTGAGCGGTAAGGCAGAGAGCCCACGCCGGACACGATCGTGTCTGCAGTGACTGACGCGGTCGATTACGATGAACAGCTGAATGCATGAGATCTTCGCAGTCGCATCGAAATCTTTGAAGTTTACTTACGACAATTAACGCTATTCCATAAATGCCACCGATAACCACAATGCAGAGCACGCGTTGAGGAGCTGAAGAAGAACACATTGATAACGAAACCGGTTATTATTCCCTGTTTCTGACCGAGGGACTAAGCATACCCGACCAAATCAGGAGAAATCCGTGAGGTGCCCAGAGACGTTGGCGAACACACTGGGTAAAACTAAGTAAAAAATTGACCAAAACAGTGCAAAAAACAATCGTTTGGCGCCTAGCGGCGAGCCATTTGGCATAGTCGAGCTTTTGGAAAATTTCGGTTTTTGGACTAAATACAAATCTGATTTATCGGAGAGAACAAAGTACCGAATTTCCGAATTTATTTCCCAGCCCAAGAACCCAACCATGTAGCATTAAGCTCGCGAGCGCGTGCTTACTTCTGTGCACCAAGAAGACGCACACGCCGCCCTTGAGCCATCCGTACACAACTACGGCGACGACGAGGCCGCGGCTCCGCTGTTGTTCGTAGCTGCGAAGCTGCACGGTGGCTACGGTCCTCTCGAGGAGAACGCCGGCGGCATTCCCGACGCACGCGACGAGCCCGAAGACGCGAATGTATTCGGGCACGTTGAGAGGCCACTCCTTGTTGAACAGTGTGGCCGACTCTGAAACTGACTGTGAACGGTCTCTTCAGTTTATTTTGGTTGTGGAGACAACACGTCAGCCCTGGGGCATGGGCCTCAAACCCTAGGCCCGACCCGGCACGCGCGCTTCGAACTAAGGTCCCGGCCCGGCAGTGGGCCCGGGTCGGGTTTTGACCTGTGCCCCGGACCAGGGCTGGGGGATTCTGAAAATCAAACCGAGACCGAGAGTGCGAAAACCAACCGAGACCGAGACTCAGGACACCAAATGGTCCGAGACTCTCGGAAAACCGACACCGAGACCGAGACTTCAGCAAATTTTATTTTGGCCCGTATTAGGAAGTGGTAGGGTAGTAACGGTAGGAGTTGCTTGCTTGACCTCTACTACGTAAGTTAGCCGTAAGGATAAGACCCACGGCAGACGACATGAGCAAAAATTTGTTCAGAAAGTTTCAATACAGTGAAAAATTGTCCTGGGCGGCGCCTAGCGGCGCCATCTCAAAGTCTCGGTTGACTCTCGGTTTTCCCGACCGAGACCGAGATCGAGACCAAGACCCCCAAAATGGTCCGAGACTGTCGGAAAACAGAGACCGAGACCTGGTCTCGGTCCCAGCCCTGACCCGGACACGTCTCAAGTCCTTAAAAATAGTGATAAAAACCCTTGGACGAGCAATTGATGTATATTTGGCGAGCATCACACTGATGTCGTATCCCAGAAATGCATGTTCAAGCGTTATTCTGGGGCATAAGGAGCATTTCTGGGATGTGAAATTGGCCGAAAACACTCAAAATTTGGTCGATATTTGGAAGAAAATCCCAGTTTCCCGTGTGCGGGCCTGTCCGGACCTGTGCAGGGAGGCACGGACCGTCCAGGACGCGGGTAAGTGTCCGCAAAAGGCCCGAAGGCCGGTCCGACGGATGTGATGTGAAGGAATTTGGAAATGAATTCACGAACAGAATTCACGAATTGAAACTCACGGCTCCAGTGTACGATTCACGAGAACAACGCTAAACTAGGCTTACGACTAGCATACCCCGGCCTAGGACTGGCCTACCACGTCTTAGGACAAGCCTACACCGACTTAGGACTAGCCTACCCGTACGCGGCGCGCCAGCGCCGGCACGATTAGGCTTAGGTTTCAGATTTGGCTTAGGCTCAGGCTTATCCTTAGGTTGTTCAGACTGTTTTCACGAACTGAATTCACGAATCGTACCTTTTGTCACATTTTTTTTTGCACGAATCGTACCTTTTTCGTGAATTCACAAATCGTACCCTGGAGCCACTTTCACGAATTGAAAGTCACGAACTTACACCCTGCCACCCACGTCTCCCTTTTCAAGTCGCAACCTTACTTAGCGCGTCAGGGACGATCAGTGTCCACGCGATTTGAACCGTCCTCGCGGCCATAGCGACGACTCCGTGTACCGCTATGCTCGTCATTAAGTAGAGCAGGTTGTGATGGAATTGCGGATGACGAACAACCTCTCGAACGAGAAGGCCTAGGACGGCGAAATAGGTCACGAGAAGACTTAGCTCCAGGTAGGAAGCTGCGAGGGATGCCATGTTCAAATCAGCGTCCTCCGTACCGGTAGTCATTTTGAACACCGGTCGGTGCTCCTGAAAAGACACTGAATCTGAAGTGGCTATGTAGCATCGAAAACCACGATTCTCGACAATCGGCACGCGTTTACGAACGACTCAAAAAGCTTCCTGCACGATTACTTGCCCTCATGAAGGAAGATAGACATGTCGAACATCATATGCTTTTTGGGCGCTCGTTATAGGAGGTCCCGCGCAGTAAATCTTCAGAAGAATCGGAATCGGGATCGGAAATCGATGCTTTTTCTTAAAAATAATCGGAGTCGGGACAGGTTGTAAAAGTTTGGAATAGGTTGGAATCGGAATTGGTACGCGACCCGAGGGGTCCACCCTAGTCAGCATACAAGCACATTTCACACGTACTTTGGCAAAATAACGTACGTTATGGAACGTGGCCCAAAACACCGAGACTCTACTTTACGCCTAACAGTTTCCCGCATCAACATTCAAGGCTAGTCGCAAATTAGCTAAAAGTGAGGGCACACACAACGGGAGAAGTATATGCTTCCTCACGTTTCGTGAAGAATTGGCACGCGTTTACGAACGACTCAGAAACGTTTCCTGGAAGTTGTATGTGCATAGACTAAAGTGGGTACTCTACCTTTAAGCTGGGTACATGTGGGCTGGCTATACCTATTTGGCTACATAAATTCACATGTGGAGCAAGGAAGGATGCGAAAGGATGAAAAGAATGCGGCCTAAACCAGTACCCACAATAAACGGCCGAAATACCGTATTTCTTCTCATATAGCCCCCACCCCCCTTCTAATAGACCCATCCCTTCTATTAAGCCCCCCCCCCCCCTCAGCGAGCCCTTAATAATATAAACCCCTCCCCTCTGATAGACCCCTCCCTTCCAATAAAGCCCCCCTTCCTCAAAGCTGAACCTAAGCAGAGGATAAGCCGACAGTCTTGGCATATTTTCTGGCTTTTTCTCCGCAAATTCCTCTTGCTAAGGCCGTTTAGGTATTCCGACGCACGTTGGTGGCTAAAAAGGGGCAAGTGTTGGTGAAAATGACCAAATTTTGGTAAAAAAAAATTGCTGCCTAGGCCTAATCCGAGGGGTAAGTCGATCGATTTCTCAAATTTCGACCAAAACTGGCCAAAAATCACCACAATTTATTTTTTTTCGGACCCCCTTAGTAATATAAAGCCCTCTCCTCTAATAGACCCCTCCCTTCTATTAAAGCCCCCTGGCGGACCCCCGCAGTAATATAAACCCCTCGAGGGTTCTATTAGAAGAAATAGCGGCCAAACCCTAGCCGACTCGTGCAAGTACGAGAAGGGCTTAGAGCGCACAAAGCTCGTTCTGGGCGAACTTTGAACGGCATGCGATATCTTCTAATCAAGGTATGCTAGCCAAGATGCAACGGCATATCCGACCGCGAGAGAATGTAGCCGAGATGTTGCCTTTAATGTAGCTGCAGCAGCGAAGCGTGCATCTTGGACTCGGTTCCAATGGGGAATGGGTTCTTGCTCCCGTATCTTCATGATTGCTCGCTTAATTGGCACGGAAGAATAGGCAGGTTTCGCTAAGGTCCCGCGATTTCTCTGCTCGGCACGCATGAACAACTTTAAGCGGTACTAAGGATTCGGATTCATCGCAGAGAACCTGGCTAAAGCGGAGTTGCCTTCGACGTCTCGTGTATCCATCGTATCAGAGCCGTATATAGCCGGCGATGGGGGAGACAGAATGGCAGAGATCCTCGAATACCGTAACCTCTCTCCCAAAATTTTTCATAGACATCTGGGGTACATGGACATCAAAACTAATATCGAATTTGGATGGATAGCGATGAACTGAATTACCAGGAGCAGGAATAGTCCTAAAGCAGAAAATTAAATGTAAAAAAAATTTTCATTTTTAAATTTTTTGAATTGAGGCCACGAAGAATAACTTCCCGGACGAGTTATTTAAGGAGGCCCGGTAGGATGAGAGGTCCTTTGGCGAAATATGTCTATAGAAAATTGACATATTTTAATCAAAAAGTCCAAAAAAGGAAGGGATCGGGTCCAGGATCGGATTGTTCGGATGGCAACAACTTCTGCAAGACCCTTTGCTATGACTGACACAGAAAGCTCTAGGTGTAACCTTGAGGGACGCTACGCATGTCAGTGCGTAGACTGTCGACACTTAATGGTCACTTTGCGAACTCAGACGCTACTGCGTTCTAAGAGAAATGTGCTGGCGTAAATACCGTGTCTGGCAGGTGGCTAGGCGCTTTCGACAAATCCTTCCCGGAAAAGTGATGTGCGAAATGAAGTTCAGCTGTGATGCGGCAAGTGCATGACCAAAGATGTGGCCGTCAAAACAACTTGGCAATAACTCGCCTAGACTTCCTGCATAGGGGACGTTCAGAGCAGGGTAAGAGCTCCTTTATGGAAAAATGTAAACAGTATTCGATAACTGGGACAAATATTTTTTTAAATTATTCCACAATTGGAAAAAATATTTAAAAATATTCGACATTTGGAAAAGTTATAAAAATTCGTGTTGAAAATTATGCACGGTTTTAACCAAAAAAGTCAAAACGTAGTGCACGTTAACGAGCAGGCTGTCGACACTTAGCGGTCCATATAATTAATTTTTTCATTGCGGACACCTTCCGAATTGCGGGGCCTTTATCATTCCATTGTTCCGCGGATTATTCGGCGAGATCAACCTACTTACGAAGACAAAAGACCACGTGCGTTGAGCGCAGGGGTCTCAATTCCAAAACCGGGATTCAGGGCCCAGCAGTTAAAATTCAGGGGGTAAATCAGGGATCGGGTAAAATTCAGGGGGTAAATCAGGGGCTATTTTTCTAAGAGTTTTCCGGACGCTCTTTATTAGCGGTTCATAACAACGCCGTTTAACAATTAAGCGCTGTATTTCAGCAAATTTTCAGCAAATCGCGGTCTGCGCAGAAAATGTTGCGCATGTCGGTACATTCCCGCTTGTCGGCCAAAGCAGCTTATAATGGAAAAAGAAAACCAAGTCCGGGACAATCTTAATCAGTAAAAAAAACCAACTTTTACTCCCCGAATTTGTCTATAAAAATCGGGGACAAAAAGCCAAATTCAAGGGGTACCCCCTGAATTCGGGGGGGGGGGGGGTGGGGGTTTGAAACCCCTGGTTGAGCGCGCACTGATGGCGCGAAAGTCCCCCGCTGAGTACAACAAGCAGTCAGAGCGCGAAAGTGACCAGAGCATGAAACCATTGTTTGTAGCACCAAAGAGCCTTTTTATAGGAAATGAATCTGCCGCGATGTCCGCGGATTTGCGCTTCGGTTTCGTTAAGGGGGTGTCCAGACAATATGTGAACCTCACAAAGAGATTTTTGGACCCCCACCCCTCCCCCCTGTGAAACTCACAAAAAATTTCAGGTCATTTTACCTAGTGCACGTCCCAGAATTTCAGCTGCTCATTTTTGCCAGTGTGACTATAGCATTGGTGAACGAAGACATAGAAGAAATAAAATGGCTCGCCGCAGGCGATATTCGACGAAATTTTAGGTTAAAATTGCACAAATAAAGCCAAAATTTCGCTTGTCGGGATATTTTGCGCCTTCTGCTGTTCACGTGAACAGCCCCTTGACAGTCCCTAAAGTGAAGGTCCATAAAAAGTGCCGACTAAGGATCCACCTAAGACTAAGGATAAGGACCTAAGGACAACCGAAGCTTTTTTTCCGTCCGAACCCGACCCCTTTTTCGTAAACAATGGTCCAGCCAAAAAAAAACCGGACCGGAATTTTGTCGGGTCCGACAAATGATCCGGCTGGAGGTCAGTCCGGTCTAGTGATGTGCGCTCTTCGTTTTCAGGTTCATCTTCATCGTCATCTTCGGAAGACGAAGACGAAGAATTTCTGTAGCCGCAAGGAAGAATGAAGATGAAGAATTTAAGAAAAATTATTAATTTGATATCCATAATCTCGAACACCATTAAACTGTGCGAATTTTTCTAGGCAATGACGGTAAAAATGATAAATTCCATACTCCCAGATGTTGAATAACGATGAAGATGAAGAATTCATTTAGTCGCAACGAAGAAAGAAGACGAAGAATCAAAATTCTTCACGCAGATGACGACGAAGATGAAGAGTTCCTTAGTTCTTCTTGAAGATTGAAGAAGAAGATGAAGAATTTATTTGGATTTGCAGAACACTGGTCCGGTCCCAGTCCTTCGCAGGAGTTACCCTAGCACCAGTCAACCCCCGCTTCGGTTCCTAGATGTCGGGTCCCGTGGACAAAATAATAAAGTCCACTCGCATAATCTAAGGCCCGAGCCCATTATGCGCTTCAGTGATAGGCTGAACAGTAGGGTTAAGTCCAGCTCCTGGTGACCAACGGATAGCTTCGTGAAGGCCCGTTATCCATACAACCCTAATCGGCTCTGGGGACTCTAACAAAAAGTTTTCGCTAGACCCTCGAGTTTGGTATCATTAGATAGCCCTTCAAAAGTTATGAAACGAGTTTATAATTTTTTTAGCTGGAACCCCCTTTTGACCCCCTAAAAAGGGGGTCAACCCTTGATGAGCTGATTACAAATCATTCTTCACTTTGGTCCCGAGACCCCCCTAAAAAGGGGGTCAACCCCCCTAAATGGCGATTTTTCGAAGTTTTGCTAGGACGTCGAGTCATACCTCAAATGAAAGCCCTTGATGAGCTGATTACAAATCATTCTTCACTTTGGTCCCGAGACCCCT
>JNEY01000086.1:10493-27915 GCA_020875895.1 Aphelenchus avenae | reverse complement strand
AAAGTGAACTGAATTGAAGCTCGAGTTAAGTTCAGGTTCACTAAAGTTGAGTGAACTTGGCAGTTTATCGCAAAATTATAAAGGTGCCCATACGGTAAGGGTCGAATCCTTTGGTGAGAAAAATGTCTAGGAATGGGCACAGTGTGCTCCCGAACTCCATTCAGACCCTAAATCAGCTTGCACATATGAATATTAATCTAGGAACAACCTGCTTAACGGCCCCGAGGGTTTCGTCAGGTAAGGGTCCCCCTACCATCCGCTCCTCCTCCCCATGGCTCCTACTTCAGCGAACTTGCAAGTTCAGTCAGCCGTAATTTTTCGATCAACTGAAATGAACTGGAGCTAAAGTTCAGTTCACTTTGAACTTGGGAGTTCAGTAAAACACTGGCCGGAACTGCCTGGATTGCCATGACCGGGTTCCTGACGTACCCCTGGTCTGCCTCTTTGCGTCCGTAGGAGTTTCACGCGCTTACCTTCACATGGGCTTCATCAAAGACTATCGAGCAGATCGTCACGCCCTTGACGATAGAGCTGCGGCATATCCCGACGAAGTAGCGGAAAGCGTTCGCGAGCGTCGAGCAGCCGACGGACTTGCTGCTGTCCTCCGTCAGCGCGTCCCCGTCCTCCAGCTGGACCACGCGGTCGTAGGAGTACTCTATCATGTACTCAAAGCCGGACGTTCGCGAGGACGCGTTGCGAAGGCTCGTCTCGCCGAAGGACCCGCTTGCGAAGCTCTAAAAACTGGGCTTTGCTCCAAGGTTTCGTTTGTGCAAAATGCCCCAGAAATCAGTGTTGCATTTGAGCAAAATGAAGGTTGGTCTCTTTGCACTTTTAGCAAAAAAAGCTTTTTGAAGGTTTTAGCGTAATCTTTTTGACAAATTACGGGTTGAAGTAAAGAAATCGTGAAAAATGTGACATCGAAAAAGGCAACTTTTGGCATGTAAAATAGTCTGAAAACTTTGTCACTGTCAACGAAAAGTCACTTTTTTTGCCGAAAGAGTAGCGACAAATTTTTGCGTGTTGGAGAATTTAATTTTTTCCTGAAAGCGTTGCGAAATGTTTTTCATTTTTCGCAGAGAAAAAGCTCTTTCGCTGAAAACGTAACTTCTCAGAAATTTTTATATTTTATCTCGTGTTATTTCGCATTCGAAAATTTCAAATTAAAAAATATTTTATAAAAAATAAAAATTTATCTGCTACTTTCCACAGCGGTACCGGAGTTTTCGTGCCCTCGCTAGTTCGGTCCATCTGCATTTTCGTGTCCGACGGATTTTATGGAATAATAACGGTCGACATTCGCTTTTAAAGATAACTCGTCCCAGTCACTTACGTTCTGGACCGCCCTATTCCGGCGGAACGTTACTTGCCGAAGACCCGGACGAAGACAAATCGTCGGCATCAATTCGTTGACCACTCGTCGAAATCGGCGGCAGACGAGCGGGAGCTTATCCAGGCAGTATCGGTCCAGGTACGAGAAGGAATCGAGAAGAATGTCCCCGCTGAGAGGCATCGCGGGCGATCCTCGTTGGCGATTAATAAGATGAAAACGGCTAAAGCGTGGAAATGAATCGCTCATGACGAGAAATACACGCATTTATTGGAGCGAAAAAATCACGTTTTTATTGGAGACCGTTAAAAAGAGCAGTCGAGAAAATAGCACACTTTTCGGAGCGTTTTAAGAGACCATTAAAATCCACGCACTTATTGGAGCAAAAAAATCCTGCACCTACTGAAGCGTTTTAAATGGAGCACTGAAAAATTATTCACACACTGACTTTTTCAGGCAGTTTTAAAAGGAGTAACGTTGAGACGGCCGACCTCGACGGCGCACGTGCACGTATACGTCGATGAGAGACCCACATTTGCGGTCGGGGAACTGTTCCATATTCAACGGGCGGCCGCTCGCCAGCAATGCGAATCCGTGACACTGAACAGAAACTGTTTGTTCAATGGACCGACTTTCGCATGGGAAGCAGCAAGTTTCAGGAAACATTCCGTATAGCATCGTATGCGAAACACGAGAGCAAGCGGACGTCTGCTGAACGTCTTACACCACCGGCGGTCTGTGCAAGTGTTACGGGGTACACACTCCCCCGTGGCGTTTCACGGTACTGAAAGCGATTCTTTAGCCGTCCCAGTATCAGTGCCATCAAAACGGCGATTTTTGAGCCGTACCGTAATCCGTGCCGTGCCGTCAAAAACGGCTTCACGCACTGAAAAGCGGCGATTTTTGGGCCGTACCGTGACCCGTGCCGTAAAAAACCGCTTCACGGCACTGAAAAACGGCGAATTTTTAGCCGTACCGTAACCCGTGCCGTGACCGCTCCCGGGCTGCGAGCCGTGCCGTGGACCGGCCGTGAAAAACGGCTTCACGCCGCGGGACGGCTTCACGGCACCGGAAAAAACCGGCGTTCTTTTTTAGCCGTGCCGTTACAATGCCGCGCTGATCTTACCCATGGCGTGAGCCGTGCCGTCAAAGATGGCACGGTACGGCACGGACCGCAACCCTGGGCTTTATGCTGGGCGTGAGGCTTCGGATTGCTCCACTTGAACGCCTCTGTAGCGACGCGGACAGCGCTTGAGCATAGACTTTGTTGATGAATAGTAATCCGCTTGAACTCGTCTGCACTGGTTCGTGAGCCTCGTTCAGTAGTTTGGACCACGGATATTCGGGTCACGACTGTTTTGGTAGCGACCGTTTGGGCCACGACAGCGTCCACCCGGGCACCCTAGGCCGATTTCTGCGTTTCCAAGGCTAAGCTTAAGCAAGAGCCTAAGCGCAGCCGGAGCCTGACTAATATAACCGAGCCGGCGAGGTCATTACTAAGACCCAAACAGGGCGGGCCACTTGTATTTGTGGGCAACAGGGCCAGGACGCACCTCTTTTTTTCTTTGATACAGCATTGACAAAACTCCCCGGTCCCCACAGAAACTTCGGATCCTACAAACGAAGAGAAACGCGAGGGCGGAGTGCATCGACTATTTGACGAAATGTTGAAGGAACATGCGGCGAAACGCGTAAAACTTTCGTCGGTCTATGCCTCGCAGGCGTACCATCGAAGTTCGATGCGTTTTTTTCCACGGCCAGGACGAGGAGCAACAAGCGTAATCGTCCTGGCCGATTTGAAGTTTTAAGCGTACAAGGCCAGAATCGGTGCGGAGCAGGACGCAACCTCCCCGCGATGCCGGCTGGAGGACGAAACGGCAGAGCATTGCCTCCTCAGATGCCCGGCGACGGAGCGCGAGCGGATCCAGTCCCTCGGACCGAACCCCACGATGTCAGTCCTATGGAAGAGCTTCAGTTTCTTCGAAGTACTGGTCGCATCGGCGGCCGTCGTCAACGCCTCTGAAAGCGACGACGACCAGAACGACAAAAAGAAGGAGCAGGACCTGTCCAGCTATGTCGCCAAACAGCGGACTACCGGATCGGCATTCGCTGACGACCTCACTAACTTTCCCCCTTATTGTTCGGTGCGTAAACGCATGACTGAATTGCACAGGTGAATGTGTTTCATGCACGTAGACCGATTTATTCTGACGAGATCTCCAGTCTGCGTCGACGTCGAATCAGACAACATTAGCGAACATTACGCGCGAATTAAAAATGTGGTCAGGAAAAGGCCTACAACATAACGAATTAGGAGACGAAAGGTTACCCGATTGACAAGGTCACCAAGGTGAGGAGATGCGTTTGGCAAAAATGAGGAGTGAAATGGGAAGGAGTTCGAGGAGCTCATGCGTACTCGTCCTTGAGCACCCACTGGGAGCCGGGCAGCTTCGTCGCGAGACGCTGGAGGATCGAGCGGAATGCGAACGAGTCCGAGGCGACGACCTTGTTCTAAACGTATTGGATTGCCGTATCTTTTTTTTATTATTTAATATTTCGAGTTGGATAATGAATTTTAAACAAACCAGATATTTAAATAAGCTAATTAAAAATTAAGTAAAATTTTTAAATAAAATTTTGGTTCTTATTTAAAATATTTATTAATTATTTTTTATAAATTTTTATCAATTTACTTTTTTTAATTTCCGCAACCCACCGCAATTCGCATACCTTGAACTTTGCGAGAATTTCGCTCGTGCGAAGGCGGCCATCGTTGACGGTGAAGAACACGCGGAGCTCCTCCGCCATCTCCTCGAAGCGGTCGCCCAGCGCGGGAGTCGTTGGCACCGAGAGGGACGGGTAGTTCTGGAATTTGCAAATTTACATAGTTCGAGCAATTAAAAGTGAACTTGCAATGTTTGCGAAGTCGTACCGGGATAATTATTGCAAAAGGAATCATTTGCAACATGAGCAAAACTTTCACAGCAATGCTAAAATTCCTAGTAATTGCATGTTGGCAAAAACGGGTCGTTTTTAAAGCTGCGAAATTTGCACAAAGAGCCTGCTTTTGTAATGTCAACAGTAGTAAGTTGCAATCACAATGCAGAAAAGGCAATATGCACAACGTTGCAAATGTTCGGGAATGTTTGGATGTTCGGCATCTATTGCGTGTTCGCGGGCTTACTCTTTGCTCCTCGTCGGCGTCCGAGCCTGCGCCATGCTCCTCCTCCTCGAGCATTTTCGCCTTCCGAGCATGAATGTCGCGCAGGAGGTCGCCGGAGGAGCCCGCCTTCTTGTCCTTCTTCGCCATTCCGCCGTCGAAGATCTCCGGATGGCCGTCGTCGGCGTCCTCCTTGCCGGACGCATCCGAGTCGTCTGCGTCTGCGACCGCCGCCTTCTTCCGTCCGAACAGGGGCTTGCTGGCGCCGGTGATGTGCTGCACGAAGGCCCCATGACGGCTAAAAACGAAAATACATAAATGCTTTAAAACTGCAAAAAGTTAAATTATCGTACAAAATTTTTAAAAAAAATTGTTTATTCGGGAAAAACACGGTTTACAAAAAACTTTAAAACAGTTTAAAAATAAAAAACGCGAAATAAAAATACCCCAAAACGCTTTTCACTTAGCTATTCTACGCGTACCGTCGAGAGCGCTTCAACACTTCCGCGGCTCTCTTCGCGACCGCCTCGGCTTCGTCCTCGACGAGCTGAATGTCCGCACTCGTGCTATCTCCGAAAATCTGGTCATGTTGTAGCGCCGAATGGACGCCACTGCTCTTGAGGAGCTTGCTCAATACGTAGTCGTCCTAAATTACTGTAATTACCCTTGCCCATTGGCTATAATGAACTACAGTAACTCGAAGAACTACAGTGCTTCATACGTGACCGTCCGACATTACAGTAACTGGAAGGTCTCTCGAAGCGTCACAGTAAGGTAGTGTTGCATACGTAACTAGCCCAAATTACAGTAACTCGAGGGCTACAGTAAATGGATGTTGATTAGAACTCGTCATTAAGGTGCTCATTGCGGTCCACGAATTATATAACTGTAAGCTGACCTGCTCACGACTGCTCTCCTGCTTCTCCGTCGCTTCCTGCTCTCGGCTCTTGTACTCTCGCTGCTTCTTCAGGTACGGCACCGCGTACTTCCCGTCAAAGAGGTCCTTCGACTTGCGCTTCTTCTTCTTCTCCTTCTTGCGCTCGTCCTGCTTGCTCTCGCCGACTTCGTGCTTGCTCTCGGCCCCGTTTTCCGGAGAAGTCTTGCCGAAGTTTCTAAGTACAGTAGGCATGTTGGCACAGTAAAAACTTGTCGTTTCGTACTTGGCAAGACGCTTCGCAATCTCCTGTAACTGCCGCTTTCGTTCGTCGGAGAGAGTTACTGGCTCCTCGTCAGCATCCGGCAACTCGTCTTCATCCACCTCCGTCTTCGGCTTAGACTTCTCCTTCGCAGCTGGCTTCGTCTTCTCTTTCTCGCTGAAACATACAAATCAGCTGTCTCATGCTTCAGCACTTTATTCTTTTGGACCGGCAAAAAATCCGGGTTATGCCAATTTGTTAACTTCTCAACCTTTCCAAGTCGACTGCTCGGACTGGGCCAAGCTATCTGATAGGGAAACGAATGCCCCCCCTACTGGAAACGGACCTACTTTTCCTCTGAAACAGGATCTGCTCCTAATAGCTTTGCCTACCCGTTGGACACGCCTTCCTGCTCGGATACCGCCGGGATGTATGCTGACTGCTCGGACCCGCATGGAATGCCTGCTCGGACTTGGACGGCAGTATGCTCGGATTCGGACCAGGGCTGAGGATTCGGATTCGGATTCGGAAATTCGGAAATTCGGTGGTTTTCGCTTCGATTCGGATTCGGTTTGCCAAAATTGGATCGAATTTCCGAATCTTTTCGGCCCGCCCGCAACATGCAGATTCTGGCCCGCCGCAGGCGATACCGGCGAAATTTTAGGGTAAAATTTGACAATATAGTGAAAAATTCGTCGGTCGGCGCCTAGCGGCGGGCAATTTTATCTAGTGTATGTGTGTTGTGGGCTTGAATGTGTTGTAGGTTTGCACCTTGGTTTCGATCATAATTAAAACTTGCTGCTTCGGATTCGGATTCGGAAATTCGGTGGTTTGTGCTTCGGATTCGATTCGGATTCGGTTTTGATCTTGGGGGATGCTTCGGATTCGGATTCGGATTCGGTTTTATTTTTGAAAGTCCCCAGCCCTGATTCGGACCTACGATTCACTAAGGCGCAGGGCTCGGACACTCTCTTCGCTCGGATTTACACAATCTCCCTTTCGGTCGCAGGACTACCAGCAAGTCACACTCACCGCTTCGCATCGAAGTAGTTCCTCCGATTGATCTCCTTCGCGGTTCCGGAGAAGATAGCGGCGGTTTCGGTGCCGTGCTTTCGAGTGCCCTCGTCACTGCCCAGTGTGAATAGCTCATGCAGGTCGTTCGTTTTAAAGAAACGACGTTGCTTCGGATCAGCTAGCACACGGTTGGTGAGGAACTGCTTGAAGATTTGGCTAAATACATACGGGAAATACGTGTATTTCAGAGCTGAAACACGTAGGGACGCAAAACCCACCGCTGATAGATTTTCTCCTCAATCGTTCCGCTTGAGAGGAGTCGGTAGATGGTCACCGCTCGGTTCTGGCCGATTCTCCAGGCACGCTCTCTGGCCTGGAACATTCGGTTCGTCTTCCATACACACTTCAAGGCAAAATACCTGCGTGTCGGTGGAAGGATTCCAGTCCGGATCGAAGATGACCACTCGATTGGCGCCAGTAAGGTTTACGCCCAGGCCTCCCACTCGAGTCGTGAGGAGAAAGACGAATATGTCCGGGTCCTAAAACCTCCTCGTGAACGTCGTTGGTAACTGCTCCACTCGCCTTGTTGAACTGCTCCACCATGTACTGGCGGTTGGATATCGGAGTGCCACCATCCATGCGGAGGTAGGAGTACCTGTAATTTACTGTTTTATTTAGGCTAGGAATTCTACTAACCCTTCTGTGATGACGAAGCTTTCCAGGATCGTGAGCATCTGCTTAGACTGCGAAAAGATGAGAACTTTCTGACCTTGCTGCTTCCACAGCTTGAGGAGCGATTGCACCACGAGCATCTTCCCGCTGCGAACAGGCGCTCCGTAGTCCATCTCCGGATGCTCAGCGACATCGTGCTCGCCTAAATTTGGATAGTTCCATTCCATATCCAAGTGGTCGCACTAACGGCCCACCTTAGTGTGGTCCGACCACCGGCCCACATTCGTGTGGTCCGACCGACCACCGGCCCACATTCGTGTGGTCCGACCGACCACCGGCCCACATTCGTGTGGTCCGACCGACCACCGGACCGCCCACCGGCCCACATTCGTGCGGTCCGACCGACCACCGGCCCACATTCATGTGGTCCGACCGACCACTGGCCCACATTAGTGTGGTCCGACTGACCCACGCTCACGTTCGAGTGGTCCGACCGACCACCGGCCCACATTCGTGTGGTCCGACCGACCACTGGCCCACATTATTGTGGTCCGACTGGCCCACGTCCCACGTTCGAGTGGTCCGACCGACCACCGGAGCACATTCGTGCGGTCCGACCGACCACCGGCCCGCTTTCGTGTGGTCTGACCGACCAAAGGCCCACATTCCTGTGGTCCGATCACAGGCCCAGGTCCAGGTGGTCTGACCACAGGCACCCCATCCATGTGGCCCGACCACAAGCCCACATCCGTGTGGTCTAACCGTCGGTCGACATTTGTGTGGTCCGACCACCGTGCCAGACCGTGCCACATCCGGTGGTCCGACCATCGGGTCACGTCTACGTGGTATGACCACAGGTCCACCCACGCGGTCCGACCACTGACTCACATGCGTGAGTAACGACCACTAACCATGCTTATTCGGCCCGCCACTGACGAGGTCCGGATGGTTGCAAATCTTGCGAAGCGTGATGAGCCCGCAGAACGCATCCATCGTCCCGCTCAGGATCTTCCCGCACTCCTTGGAAGCGAGGTACTCCTTGTAGAGCGTCCGCTGAGCAGGAGTAATGTCGCAGAAGAGCACCTAAATCCTGGTAAGCTAACGGAATATTTACGGGAAGCTTCTTACCTGCTCGGTCTTCTCGGGCAGTTGCAAAACCATTTGCACATCCTTTTTCATCCGCCGAAGCATGTAAGGGTTAATTGCATCTCTGGAGCATCAAATAATTGGGTGATGCTTCATTAATTCCAATTACCGCAGGACGCATGCGCACTTGTACGCAGTTCGCACTTGGACCGAAGTCGCATTCGCATATCCGCCTTGAGTGATGGGAATTGCGAACTTTTCCGTAAAGTCCTTCAGAGAACCGAGACGTCCCGGATAGATGAAATCGATCAGCGACCTAAAACAGTGCTTGAATAATGCAACACATAAAGGTGGCGGCTTACCAAAGCTCCTTCAAGTTGTTCTGCATCGGCGACCCGCTGAGAATAATGCGATGTGGAGTACGAAGGTCCTTCAGGCTCAGCGTCACCTAAATCAGGCGGATCATTGTTTGTAAGGAACAATTCAATTGATTTTCATCATGTAAATGCGGATCGGCGGGCTTTATCCAAATGCGTAAGTAATCCGTACGGTACACTTCCACAAGCACCGATCACACCCAACCCCTTTCCTTCCACCAAAACGAACGAGGAGCACTCCTCTGTCTTCTCCTCAACAAGTATGAAAAACTCCTCTTAGTCCACTTCAACGTGTTAGGACTTAATCGCGCTCCTCGGCAAAGAGCGTGGAGTACTCTACGACAACCTCAGCAAGCGAGGAGCAGTCTACCTACTCACAACACTAAACTTTGGACGACGGAGTTCTCCGCTACTCCTTGCCAAAGATTAGGGAGAGCTCCGCTACTCCTCTCCTTTAGAGCAACTCTTCTGATTCAGGTCAAGGAGTGAGGAGCACACTGAAGCTCACCTTTGCCTCGGGGTTGCGGATCTTGTGACCCTCGTCCAGGATGGCATAGTGCCATCCGACTTTCAGGAACGACTTGTACTCGATCGTGTACGTTGCGTAGGAGGTAATGAGCACCGATCCGTCTCTAAAGCCGTAGGGTTATCATGGATAGTGATGCGGATCTGAATAAACCGAGCAAAAGGCTTACCTCCTGTTAGTGTCCACCTTGTTGAGCAGGCTCCTCTTTGAGCCCGTATGCGAGCCGCTCGAGTGGTAGATCATCACACGGCACAGTGGGAACCATCGGTTGAACTCCTTGACCCACTGATGCATGAGCGTCGTAGGACAGACGATCAGAGTGGGACCCAGGCCAGTGAAACTGAAATTTGCGAATAACGTGGTATACCCCGACGGGAAGCTTACTCGAAAATGCGTGAACGCTGCTGGCTCTCGGCGAGTGATCGGAGAAACGCTACGATCTGCACCGTCTTCCCGAGACCCATCTCGTCCGCGAGAATCCCACCGACGCTCTGATCATGAAGCTCGTGGAGCCAGCGAACCCCGGTCTTCTGATACCTGAATGAGGTCCAGGTAATGCTGCTCTCGTTGTGGAATTAGTTTTATCCTGGTCGGGAATATACGTACTTGTAGAGCTTTTCCCAAACGGAAGCGGCCACCTTGAAGTCGTTCTTGAGCTCGTAGAAATCGCTCTCATCGTAGAGGTCACCGCCTTCCATGCGCTGCTGCTCGGATTCCGCTCGGTAGCGCCTGAAAATAGGCAATGTACAAAGAGCTCGGTCGGGTACGTTTGGGCTGCTCTCCCCTAACTACCTATGCTGAGCAGAGAGCTCGGAATCTACTGCAACGTACTTGATGCGCTCTTGGAAATCCGCGTCGTTTGCGTCGTCCTTGATGGCCTTGGAGCGCCGAACGGCACCCTCCCGCTTGGCACGCTTCGTCGGAGTGGCTTCTTCCTCATCCGAAAAGTACTCGCCCTCCTCCTCTTCATCTGATGTTGGCGCATAGTCGGACTCCTCCTCCTCCTCCGATTCCATCTTCTTCTTCTTCTGCTGACGCTTCTTTGGCGGAGTCCACGCCTTCCGCGGCGGAGTCGTCAGCAGCAGCCGCTCCAACTTCTTGCTGCTCGAGGGTTTGACGGAGCCGTGCTTCTCCTCGAGCTCCTTCTGCTTCTTCATCATCTGTTCGAACGGAGTGAGGTCTCCATGCGCCACCTCGTCCGCTTCGTCGAAGATTGCGTTCAACGGTTTTGCGGATTTGCGCTTCTGCGCGGATGTGTCGGATCGGGTTTTGGCTGCGTCAAGTGCTCGGTCGGCCTAAAACCGTAATATATATTCAGTATGTAAAACACGACGGGTACGCTTCAGAAAAATTAGCCATGCTAAGTAGTCTCAAGGGCTCGGTCGAGACAAGGACAAAAAGCTAAAAGGATGCCTATCCGTGCGTCAATTGTTGTCCTGAAACCGAGCATGCTGGACAGTAGATTCAGCAATTTTACTGTAAGTCTGTGGGGAGCGCACCTCATACAGTAAATTATACTGTAATTCGTCTTACTGAGCATGTGCGGACAGCGGGTTCAATGAACATACTGTAAGTCATGGAAGCATGCACTTCAGTACAGTAAATTATGCTCAGTAAGTCGTAATACTGAGCATGTGCGTACAGTAGGTTTATCAATTTACTGTAAGTCGCAAGGGGGAGTGCACTTCAGTACAGTAAATTAACTCTTTGAGCAGTAGCTTATACAGTACACTGGACCAGTCTGCGCAAACTAACATTTTCTTGTCTTACTTACAGTAACGGAGCCAAGCTCTACGCTTTTACTGTACCGTTTGCAAAAATGGATCTGCTCGGACATGTTTGCTAGCGCTGTTTGGAAACTGGACACTTAGCGCACTTTATGGAAGCTGGATAGGCATTGCCACATACCTGCTCCATCAGTCCGACTTCCAGTGCTCCTGCGTTGTATGCGGACACCGCCACACCGAGCATGTCCACCTCGGCGTCCACCGCCTTGTCGCTAGCGATGTCAAAGCGGTTGAGCACGTTCTGTCCGATTTTCTGGACTCCGCTTGGACCAGGAATCGGCTCGAGCGGCGTCTGCGTCGAGGTCTCGTCCATAGCGTCATCGTTAAGCACATAGTCGTCTTCGTCCTGGAACGCATTCGCATTTGTTTGCTCCTGTTTCTCCACGTCTTGGTCGTCACTGTCGCTGGACATTGTGAGAATTGTGAACGTCTAAAATTAGCTAATTTAGCGTCCAATATTCTGAACATGTCTGCACTCAAATTCGGTGAAAATGCGCACAACAAGCAACACAAAGTTCTTGTGTCAATTGTATTTCAGAGACGAAATTATATGCAAATACATTGCGCAATTCGTTTCTTAATGTGCACAATGGTGTGGAGGTAAAAAGGCCAGTGGAGCGACCTCTAAGCGAAATGTTGGCGAAGTGTCCAGCCTCCATTCAGGCAAGGCCGAAGCCGGATTAACTAGCAAGCGGATTTGCACGCAAAAAAGCAAAGTAACTGAAGCATATCCTTGGGAAGCAGTTTTGACAAGTCTGGATCTCTGACGGAACTTAAGGAAGGGTTACTGCATTCGTAACTGGCTGTAATTTGTGTTGCTTTCTCCGACTTGTGCTCCGGAGGCGACTGGTGAGTCGGAGCATCGTCTTATGTTAATGTTAATTAACTGACTGCGAGAAAAATAACTCCTGATACTTTTTTGTTTCGCAAAAACGCCGAGTGCGGCGTCCTCCGACTATAAAATACACATGCGACACTAACTCAAGACTACACGTTTTGTGTGTTTGCACCTGACACACCTTCTTCGTCTTTCGCGCAATGAATGAGCGACGTACTTTGGCGTACATTTTCCGCGCGGTACTTTTCACGAAACGACGTTTTTACTCTGCAGTCACTTAGCTGCATTCTGTACGTCCTGCGGCCGGGAAGGATGCGCTGAGCCCGTTGAAGATTACCAACAGAGGATGTCTTCCGCGGGTGAGCCAATGGACGTCGTTCTCAACAACGTCGTTTCCTTGGAGCAGCTGGATGCGAACACCTTTATGTAAGTAACTTCTATGGCTTCCGTGGAAGAAAAAAATATCTGGAAGTACCATCATGGAAATGTCCTTAGAGCTCATCCCAAACACTTCGGAGGCGCCTTCGCGCAAACGCGACTGTTCGGTGGCCAATCGGTTGTGCAAGCATATCTGGCGCTGAGGAAGTCCATTCCATGCGCAAGAGTGGTGAAAGTGGAAACTAATTTCGTTGGGCCAGGTGGGTTGTCCAGTGTGCGCATTATGGATGGAGGTCGGTGCGACACCGTGTGCCGTGCTTCGTGCCGTACTGACCAACCGTACCGCATTGACCCCTCCGTACTGTACTGACTCTCTGTATCGTACTGACCCTTCCGTAGCGTGCTGACTCTCTGCATCGTACTGACCTTTCCGTACCGTACCGACCCTATGTACCATAATGATCATTCCGTACCGTACCGCCTCTCTGTACCGTACCGCCCCTCTGTACCGTACTGTTCTTTCCGTACCGTACCGCCTCTTTGTACCGTACTGACTCTCTGTATCGTACTGAACATTCCGTACCGTACCGACCCGCTACTCCGTACTGACTGTTCCGTACCGTACTGACTCTCTGTATTGTACTGCGACCCTCCCTGCCGTGCTAACCGCTCCGTACCGTACAGACCGCTTCGTTCCGTACCAATCGTCCACCGACCTCCATCCTATGGAACTGTCCTTTTGGTCCAGCAAAATGTCGCTGTTTTCAGGGACGCTCGACAAGCCGCTTCGTTATCGGCTTGTCCACCCGCCGAAGCACGGATACTGCAAAGTCCAGTCCACTCAGGGAGAGCGTCTCATCGCTAGCTGCAACCTTCGGGTAAGCGTCCACTGTCCACTACGTCTTAAACGGTGGCTCCGTGCGGTCCATTTGGGACGAACATTTTTTACCTTCAAAAACTTTTTCGTCCCTGTAAAACATTTTTGTGCTTCCCAATTTTTGAGTACCTCCAAAGTATTTTTGTCGCATTTTTCCTTCTTTATACTTTTCACTTTAGTATTTTTTTATTCTGTATTTATTCATTCTTTCATTTTTTTTTTAAAAAAAATGTTAAAAAAATTTCCGAATGTCTTAAAGCTCAGGAAAGTTTAAGCCTAAGCCTACTGAAAAAATCTTCATTGGTACTAAGCCAACTGACTGGACAGTCAGGTCGGTGGACAGTCGATGTGTTCGGTGGCAAGGCTGTCCAGTACTGTACGCAAACATCAGATTTAGTACGTTCACTCCTTCTCCGAAGTGCTCCAGCCGCTCTCTGCACCGTTCCCCTCCGACATCGGAGCACCGGAGTCGTACGCGACCGTCGAGGAGCTGATCAAGAAGTTCGCGTCGGACGTTAGCCTGGAGTCCATCGAGCGGATGACGCGCAACCTGATGTTCGAGATCCGGCCCGAGGACCCCGCGTTCTTCGCGAGCAAGAGCGACGAGTCGAAGCAAGTGCGGATTTGGTCTCGGCTGCGACCGCAACTGGCAGGTAGGTTCCTGTGCTAAGTAAGAGATGACCTCATTCATTCGCTCGAACCTCGTTGAACTAATCGAGCTTCACCGAGCTTATGTCCGCACCTCACTGTCTAGAAAGAGGACCTCTCTCCATGGATGATTGAACTTCAGTCACATGCTTCTACTTGCCTTCGGGACTTCTCTAACCTGGCATTCGGTCCTCATCGATTAGGCGTGCAGACCTTTATTTCATGCCTTCAGAGACGCGGACGCCGGACATTTCCGTATAGACCCGTGGGCCGCATTCGTTAGCATGCAGACCTCAGTCGCATGCTTCCGGGTCTGCTTACGGACATCATGGACATCCTCCTGATGTCGTTCCTAGCTCCTGATCTTACCTGCATGCCTTCGTGCACGTCACTTGCCGGACTCTCTGGATAGACAGTGGCCTCATTGGTAGACATGCGGACCTCTCTCGCATACCTCCGGATCTTAGTACTCGCGGACCTCACTGGCATCCCCGCGACCTCGGCGGACTATCCGCTGACATCGTTGCGTAGCTGTCATCACCTCCCTGGATATCTGTGCGGACTAATGCTTGCCCTTGCATCTTACCGTCCAGCAGAGCGGACCTCGTTGAGACAATGATGTTGTCCCCTGTTCAAAACCACGGGCCTTGCTGCCCTCTGCGTGGACCACAGTGACTAGCTAACTACGAGACCCCATGTACCAGCCATGAGGACCTCAATAAGAAAGCTTGCAAGCCTCATTCGCGTGACCGCCTGATCCCAGGGTCCTGCTTGCGGACCTCTTTGGCATGCCCTAAACTTAGACTTCTGCTGATGGTCTGCCCTTCAGTCGCCGCTTTAGGCTGCAAAATCGACGATCCGATGGTGGTGCCGATCCTGCTCTCCGACTACATCATCTTCCACCCGGTGAAGGTTGCCATGGACCGCTTGAATGTCGGCCATCTCGCGCACACTGCCGCCTCCCTCAACCAC
Source organism: Aphelenchus avenae (assembly GCA_020875895.1). NCBI lineage: Eukaryota > Metazoa > Nematoda > Chromadorea > Rhabditida > Aphelenchidae > Aphelenchus > Aphelenchus avenae. Next base: position 13,117 of record JNEY01000086.1, on the reverse strand, counting down.
AAGATCTGGTTCCACCATTACGACTTCAACGTAGGTTTCAGGGCCCATGGAAAAACTAAATATTAAAAAATAATTTTTAGATAATTTAAAAAATGCATATAATAATTTTTTAAAATTATATCTTAAAAATAAAATGTGAAAATTTTGAAACACTTTTCAAGTCAAAAACAAATACTTGTTGCCTCAGCTTTTGCTGTAAATATGACGTGGTTTCTGTGCATTTTGAGAGAGGAAAGAACCTGAATTTGCCTGACCCACAAAAAGACCCACACGTGAAATTTCATGCCTCAAATGCGCACACTGAAAGCCCTCCATCTCAGCCCTTCGAGTTCCTCCTCTTCGAGAACGACTACGAGGTGATCGCGACGGGAACGGCGCTGATGCGAGGACGCATCTTCGACTCCCGCAAGCGGTGCGTTCTGAGCTTCGAGCAGGAGTCATTCTTTCAGAGCAAGGCCGATGCCAAATTGTGATCTTGTTCGGTGCATTTTAGTTGTTTTAGTAGATTGCCGAAGCAATAAAGTCGATGCCTACAGCAGAGAGAGCTGTGAAATTACGTCCATTGATCTAGAGCTCATAAAATGTAGCGTACTTCACTTAATGAATGACCTAAATAGCCGGCGCCGCAGGAGCAATTTTAAGACTTTTTGGCAAGGATTCGTCGAATATTTTGACCACTATTGCTCGAAAATCAGTACTTTAAAGTTTCGAGGTATTTGGATGTTGCTTGTGGCGTACTCCGAGGGAAAAAGGTGTTTATTTAGCCCGCCACAGGCGATACCACAGAATTTTCACGAGATCATGGAAAAACAAATCCGGATGTATATGCCCGTCTGTTTCCCCCTGTCCTGTATGCGCGGTGGTGATAACAACACTGCCATGTGTTTGTGAGATTGACAATGTTAGCCCGTGGCCCCCTAATCGTCCTACCATTGCACTCGTCATCAAGCGGCCAAACTCCGAAACGCCCTCGCGAACGATGCATAGATGGCTATTTTCGGCTTATTCAAAAATGAGCTCTTGCGTCTCGTGCTTCGTCCCGTGATGTGTTACCTTTGGCGACTGCACTTTTTAAAGAACATTTGTCCACGCACTTACTCCCACAAATACCTCCCGCCTTCGCGAGAGGGACACGTGTTCCGTGTGCAGCAACAGAGCGTCATGATATTTGCTACGGATTTTCGTTGAGTCGATCGGTCGGATCTGCTTTAGACCCGCCGGCAAGGGGTTACAAACTTTATCGAAAACAGCTCCACGCGTCGGATGGCTCCCCAGCCTTGGCAGCTGACTCTCGCGGAGTCTACCAGAAGCGGAGCAGTCTGACCGGCGCCTTGGATCTGCTCCTAGCGGACCGCCATCGCAAGTCGCAATGGACCACCCGTTGCATAAAGATATCGGAAGCATCATGCGTGAGAACTGCGTCCTCATCCGGCAGCATACGTCGGCGTGTCACAATTCACCTGTCCCTAGTATTTTAAGTCCCGGTTTTCCGACCAGGCATTTTCGGGTTATGACCTGGCGCTCCTAGGCCTCGTCTCAGTCGCGCACTGCACCAAAGTGAGAGAGGAAATCCCGAGACCGAAAATACCGATCGAAACTTTACTACGGAACCGAAAATACTACTACTTAGCTAACTGCGTGACAGAAAACACCGGCGCCGAAAGCGCGCGAAACTTGTCGCCGGAAGCTATTCAGATGCACCTCTGATCGGTCCGAGTGGAACCACTATCCCATGGTTAATTGGACACTGTGCCGGACATAACGCACATGAAAAATGTCGGAAATATCACTCGTGCGACTGGTATCCCAGCTGACATCGCATTGCAGATAGTGGAAGCTGTCCGGAGGCGACTTTGATCTGCGCCGAAGGGTCCACTGCCACAAGGCTGCTGAACGGCCAATGCGTTGCACGGAGAACGTCGAAAACAATACGCGTGGATTCGTTCCATATCCTCGTCCGTCAGCTGACGTGGACCTGCCGTAATTTGACCGGAAGTGCGTCCGTTCGGATTGACCCGAAAACGTGCGTCGGCTCAAGGGGCGGGCGCTGTGGGCAGCTCGCAAACCACTCGGAAACGTGGAAACAAGCAGGTGACTGATGAGCGGAAGGGTCGCAAATAACCTGGCAAATCGCCCATGTGTCAAAACAAGTACGGAAAGAGAACGACCGAGTTAAAGCTTCCGGCAAAATGCAGGGCACCCGAGGGCCTGAAAGGATCATAGGGCAACTGGAGGGGGCGTTCTCTGGGAAACAAGGCCGAAAATATTCTTCTGGAAGTCATGAGGTCATCTGACACGGGAAATCTCAAAGCAGAGGGCCTATTTAAGCGGGACGTTTTGCGCTAAAGAGCCATTTTGAGGACGCTACTCACCTTGTCCGTTCTTTAAAGAGTGTGACGATAGACCAAAACCATCTCAAGCGCCTCTATGCCTCTATCGTCATGCATACTAAGCATACCTACTTTAGACCTCGACAATCCTACGCATCGACAATGGCCCACCTTCGCTTCCGCACGTCGCAGAACAAGGAGCCCTGCTGGGAGCCGGAGAAGGGCGAGCTGGTCTACAAGGTTGACCTCGCTGGCTTCCCGCCCGGCTGCATCGAGATGGAGAAGAAGGTAAGC
>JNEY01000085.1:364182-391308 GCA_020875895.1 Aphelenchus avenae | reverse complement strand
CACTGCTGCTTAATGAATAATTTTGAAATTCTCGTGTTTAAATCGTTGTTGGTCGTGGTAAGCTCCAAGCTTTGCTCGGAAGTTGGTTCATCGTGTTTACGTGGCATATGTCCGCGAGCAATACGTCATGCCTTATGTGAGACATCAGAAATATGCGCCCAGTCCTGCATTTGTCTACTGCTCTTCCACATGATTTCCAGCGGTGTATAACAATTTTCCGCAAATGTCAATGTCAAGAAGAAACGAAACAACGATGTACGATGACAAAATAAAGCACAAAAATGAAATCCGTAAATCGAAAAAATCCTTTTTGAATAATAAAAGTTCGTTACAACTTTGATATGGGTCAGTACTCTCTGACGTTATACCAGCTATGAGGCTTCTCTAGTGGTCGTGCATAGGCAGTCTCGTGTCACCGTCGCGATGCGGAGATCGTATGTCCGCAATTCCTGCAACGCAACTAATTGGCTTACCTCTACGGTCTGAAAACAAGATCACCCATCCGTTCAGAGGCGTTTGCCTTTTGCGAAGAGATTATGCTGAGCTCGTCTTCGGACGAAAGTTTGTCTTGGACGGAAACCTTTCGACTTTAATCCCATGCGATGAACTTCCACCGGGATTTTCATCCTCACTGTGCAACGTGAAAAACTTCGTTGTACGCAACGTATTATTACCGCTCGGATACTTCTCGGTTCTCTTCTGGTCCGTCCAGGAAAACATTAGTGTCCTTCCGACGTCTTCTTCCGGTGTGATGACCGGCCTGCAGTTTATATTGCCTTGTTTTTTCGCAGGTAAGATTTACACGATCCGAAATACTCTTATAACATCTTGGCACATAGAAGATTGGGTGCGGCCTCAGATTCGAATCAAGTCTCTCAAGGCAAAAAATCGAGTTTAGACTCGCCCGTTGTGGGTCGTTTCAAAGTCCAGATAACCAGTCAGTTTCATACTGGCCGGTTATTATACTGCATTGCAACTTCTAAACTTGAACGCGCATTCTCGGTGCTAGCTTCGTGTCGGAGTATTTTGCGAGCGATTTGGAAGACGAATTGCACGAAACCCCATTCAGGGCGCCTTTGTTGACGGCATGTATGTAGTAGCAATTTGAATAAATTTAACAATGCCAAAAATTTCGAAATTTCGCTTGTTCTCAGGAAAATGTCCACTTTCCTTCCCGGAACGGAGCTTCGCTGCTTAGTGCGTTTCGAAAATCAGCTCCACATTGGTAACTATATCTTTGCCCCTACCGCCGAGCTTCGTTTGTACCAAACTATAAGGGTAGGCAAGTGGGGTGCCGTTCGTCATCCGTTACGTTACGACCCCCTCCGTTACGTTAGCCGTCACGTTATTAACGTAGCGGATAACGTAACGGTTGCCTACCCTTACCAAACTACGTTCTCTGTTTCAGCTGTGGTCGTCGCTGACATCGACGTACCGATCCGTATGGAACGAGACGGCAAAACTATGGTCCTGGAAATGCACGCGGATCACGGACTTCAAATGTACCAACACTGGACGGGTATGCAAGGTTTCCGACAGAATTTGGCATTATCACCTTAAAGTTGACCCCCGTTAAATCTACCTAAGAGGGTTCTTGTTTATGCTCTGGGCAGTCAAAAATTTAGTCCTCGCCCCGATGAAAAATCGGAAATGCGGTTAGTTACCCTGTGGAACCGAGTTCACATTGGCGATTTCACATTTTCAGCAGTTTCCCAACCAAACGTGCGAACGACTGGACCGACCCCACATAAGTTTCGAATTTGCGACTTTCAGACCAAGCGTTCAGCTCGCTGATGGCCGCTGTCGCCACGCAAACGCTGAAACGGTCGCCGAACACCTTGACAGCTGCGTTCGAAGCGTGCTCAAAGAATGCGAATACTGTCCCGATGACCGCGAAATGCGTCTCGAAGCTCCTTCGTGGTGGATTTAGCCGGAAGATGAGGGACGAGCCGGAGGTACGGTAGAGGGCTCACGATCAATGTTAGTAAAACAAGCCATGCGTACAACTGCAGCTAGCAATGACCCCAGAAGCAGTAAAATCACTGCCAGGGGAAGATGGTCGAGAAGAGTCAGCCGTGGGATACTTTCACCATATGCCTGGCACAACTACCCGACCAGGACGAAGCGGGTCCTGGTCGGCTCTTATCGATTCTGGTAAGCCGAACTGGTTCTAATTATCGGCAACCGCCACCCCCTACTGTACGGACCCAACCCCTACCGTACAGTACGGTACGGTAGGGCAATGCAGGCCATAATACGGTACGGTACTAGTACGGGCCGTACCAGTGCTAAACATTGAAAAAATGTTGAGCCGTACCGTACTTTCGTACTGGCCAACGCCACACATAGCGTAGCCGTTCAGTTCTGATTCACCCGTGCCGTACTCCGTAGTTAGCATGGCGGTACAGTACGGCCGTACCAGCTGTACGGTTGCCGACCTTCAGGTCAAACTTAATTCTGGCCCAGTAAGGTAGGCTCTGGGTAATCGTCAAAAAAATAACCAAAGTTAGTCGCCGCAATCGTTACCAGTCGCTCTAGGTCGATTCCCGTGGTCCGTGGGTTGCTCCGGACCACTATCCCTAAAGGTCTTCCAAACTGCCATTGCAATGGAGTGTCGCTGTCGACCGACTGATCTAATTCCCACTGCACACTTTCAGGAACGCCCGTCTCGCCGCTTGATGCGGTACCGTTCGCCGCATCGGGATGCCGGAAGCACAACTAACAGTTCGTGGCGTGGAGCCTTCCGGCTGATGCGTCGCAAGCGAGCTATCACCTCAAAATCGCACTACGGTCTGAAATCTCGCACCGACAGTGCCAGCCCGCTTGGTGCGGTGGCTCGTCTCCTCAACAGTGCAGTGCTGGCGTCAAAGAACAAGAGCACCTCCACGCCGTAAGTGGCTGCTGTAATGGACAAGTGGAGTGGCCAACAATTCGTTTAATTTTTCTCTCGATTGTCCTACTAAATTTACGTCGGTAGAAAAATACGAGGGATGCTATTTCTGGATTTTTTTCTTTTTTTCGGATCCCATTTGGAAGTTTTGCACCATTAATAAGCGTTTAGCTGGCAGTTCACTCTCGAAAAACTTCGTCGTCACAATGAAGCAAAGAAGAAAGCCGAGCAGGAAGCTGAAGACGCTGACGACGCAAAAGCGGAGTCGATCATGTTTAAGGGCATGCGGAACCAGATGGTAGGCAAGCGTCTAGTACCTAACAGAGCTCTAGCACTCGTACTTAAACGTTCGCGCTCCCAAGCCTGCTGGAGCGAGCTCCGGCAGGCCTGTGACGCACCCCCCCCCCCTCCTCTCATGGCGCTGTGGGTGCCATGAGATTCTCGGAATGAGCACCAAACTTTGAGAAAATTATTTGTCGTTGGATGCAGGCGAGATTTCCGGGAACTTTTGGTTATCATTACGCGCTGGCCCGGCTTGAGCGAATTCCACGGAAATATTGCCTAGTTACGTAGTCACTTAAGATGGGCAGCAAGTCGTGGCGGCAGCAGCAAGCGGCGGCGTCTGCCAAGCGCGACCCTACAGCGAGACTCATGGGTCTCCTTCGTGACGGCTTCAAGATGGGCTACACGCTTGCCGGGCAGAACACGTCGAAGTTCGAGAACAGCACGCTGAAGGTGCTCTCGCCCGAGTTCTTCAGCGTTTCGCCAAAGGAAGGCAAGGCTGAGGAGGTAAACCCAAATGTTCTTGGCCGTTTCACGCAAAACGCTCTAGGAAAATTTGCTATCGCCCTCGCTGTTAAGCCTTCATGGCGAAGGCACTGGCGCGGAGCAGCTCACGAGTTTACCGAACCTAATGAGAGGTCTCGGCGACCACGGCCACAACGAGTGGCTGAATCTGATCTTCGAGGCGGCCAATATCACCGAGGCGGCTGAGGACCTTTTGAAGGTGGGACATTTGTCACCTTACAGAGTGCATACGGTTCCCACATACCGGGGCGCATTGCTCAAAACCCTCACACTTCGTTCACACAGCTTGTCCGCATTAGCGTTCAGTACGAGCCATGCGTGGCAGGGATCTCAGAACGCCTTCCCGAAAAATGGGGATGAATCTATTCGCTCGCAATTACAAGATTTCGACTAACAATGTCCAAAAGCAGACCTCGAGACCCTGGTAGACCCCGTTTTTTTTCCTCAAAAACATACGTGTTCAGCGGCGAAAGAATTTTCCCGGCATACACTTCGATTGAAAACCAGAATCTAAATCCACCTAAATATGATGAGTTCAGAATCCCAAGCCGTCGAGAAGGGAAGCGCTCACCGCAGCGAGTCCTCAGTACGAGAAAGAAGTTCGATCCGACGACGGTACTCCGCTGTACTTCACAAAGGAAAACGTCACCGAAATGTATGGCGACCACGAAGGTCGCAAGATTGATGTCTTTCAACAGCTACAGCTAAGCCTTCGCAAGGAACAGGTAAGCGGCCTGTGAGCAGTGGTGTAGAAAAGTTAGGGCTGCACATGCATGCATGCACAGCATGCGTATTCCACGCATGTTGCATGTTCGCACGCGTAACACATGCACGCATGCGTGGCAGGCAAGTTAAAGCAGGACGCATGCGGCCGTGGGGCCAAAATGCTGCCTCAGCCTAACGCTAATTTTGGACGCCCTTAGGTCGATCGTATGAATAGCACCGGCTACGCTATGCTTACCTACAAACAACTAGAACTACTCTACGGTCCGCACTCTCCGTACAACAATTCCGAAGCGTTGGCGAGGCTGCTGGCGGTCAACCATAGCGACTTGCACGACCACCTCGAGGAGGACATCCATCGCCTGGCGGAGGCCGAGTCGTTCAAGCTCCGACAAAAGGACATCGTCCTCTCACCGATCGTTCTGTCATCGATCGTCGGGAGCTTTTCTGTCGGACAGTCGGTGATACTGTCCCCGCTACTTCTGTCGCCGATCGTACTGTCTCCGAGCGTTCTGGGTACGAGAAGCATTTGGGAAATCTGTTTGAACTGAAAAAAGACTCTCGAATCTGAATACTTTCACAAAGCGACCGAAGGTTTTGAGGTTTTTATCGTGACCTAAGCAGCGCAAGCGTCGCCAAAAACTTTCAGAAAAGTTATAAATGAGCTATAACTTGCCGATAAAGGTAAAGAACGACCGAAATGCAGGAAAACAGCCGAACATCGGAATTAGTTTGTAATCTTAAGGGGAATCAGCTAGTTTTTCAAAAACTTTTCGCATTTTAAAATTCCCGCAAATGGTCCGAAAGTCTAAAAAAACATCCCGGAACTGGCATGCGATGGATAGAAAAGGAATCGTGTTCGTTGAGAACTAGGCCTAAGGCATCTAAGGTTAGACATTGTCGCACTGCGATGGGGACCTTGCTCTGACTTTGGCCGGAGGTTTGCCATAAAGATCGGCAATCGGCACCCGTACCGTACTTCATACCGTGCTGACCCAAGTCGTACTGTACGCTGTGCCGCACAGTACGGTACGGCAATACAGACGTAATATGGTGCGGTACTAGTACGAGCCGTAATAGTGCTAAAGATCGAGAAAACTGGAGCCGTGCCGTACTACGTACCGATAGTACGGCAGTGCGGCCCGGTACGGCCGTACCACCTGTACGGTTGCCGACCGTTAGTTGCGCCCTCTGTAAGTAGATTTCAGGCCCTGTGATCCTCTCGCCATGGCTCTTCGTGCCCGTCATCCTTTCGCCGCGTGCTATGAGTCCGCTGATCCTGTCGCCAGCGGCACTCTCCCCGGTCGTCCTCTCGCCCGTCGTACTGCATCCACTGATTCTCTCGCCGGCTGTGATGTGCCCCTTCATCCTGACGCCGTTCGCTCTGTCGCCGTTCATTCTCTCGCCCGTCTGCATGATTCCCGTCATTCTGTGTCCTCTGGTGAGTGGCTTTCGCGTGTCAGACAATTCAGCAGCATACTGGCCCGTAAAAAAATCTAGACCAATGTCGTCGTATAGACATTGCCATAAAGAATGTCCGATTTGGAGTAAGTTTCTCTCAACTCTTCGTAGACAAGACCAAATTTGCCAAGCCTCTTGTTATCCTTTTGGGATCCGTCTTGGACCCAGTCCCCGCTAGAATGCCGGAGGCGTGTTCGACGCGCGTGCTACCGCCGGAAACTCCACAAATGTTAATCGGCAGACAGAAGCGCAATCAGAGACAAGACGCTCGATTACATTGGGCTTGATCGCCAGCCAAGACCATGGGCTCCTTAGCATGGAGTGGGGACCGACCAGCGTGCTTTTGTCTTGCCCGAACGGAGAAAGTGGCAATAACTTGTGCAGAACTTCACCTTTACGCGGGCTTAAGTTTTGCAAGCGGAAAAAATCGTATTCACAAGCCCACGTGACGGAGTTTTAGGGTCGCTTCGTTCGTGCAGTGGTAAGGGCTGTATCAGCAGCAGTAATGAGACGTTACGAACTCTTTAAATTTAGGTTCTCAACCCGTTCATACTGACACCAGCCGTGCTGACGCCAATCGTTCTATCACCTTTCGTTCTGACCCCAATTATATTCTCCCCTATGGCGCTAGGAGCGCTTGTCCTGAGTCCCTATGCACTGTCGCCCGTCATACAGAGCCCTCTATTCGGCTTCACTGTGCTCTTGTCACCGAGTTGGCTTAGTTAACGAATAAACCGCATCCGGGCCGGTGCAAGTGCGATTACTTCTTAAGTTAAGCGACTTACGAGCCTAGATGTATGCGCAGATCCACCCCGTTCTAGTAACACTTTTCAGCTGTCAAAGTGGGCCTTGTAGTCGCTTAGTACAAGAAAGGTTCTCCGATACGTCTTTTTATACTAGATTCCTATTATCATTAAATGCCGCGACTGCCATTCCCGCTCCTCAGAAATCAGCAGAAAAAAACTGGGAAATCTTTTTATTTTCGAGTATATGAGGACGAATACTGAGCAAATGTACAGCTAAATATGGACGAAAAGTATACAAAACGCAAGTTACACCTGAAGGTGCCTTCGGTTCTCTCTCGCGCGGCTCTTGCGCTCGCGGACCACGTCCTCTTCGATGGTGTCGACAGTGACCATCCTATAACGAGCTTATTACAACTCATAACAAAAAGTCAGACTCTTACATGTGGCAGTGGACGTCCTTCGTCTGGCCGATGCGGTGAAGGCGGTTGAACACCTGCTCTTGGAGAGCGGCCGACTTGTGCGGCTCCATGACGAACATGTGGGTCCCGCCTGGCAGATCGACGCCGGTACCGCTTGAGTAGCTCGCCAGCAGCAGCACTCGAGGCTCGCTCTCGGCGTTGTTGAAGCGCTGTGTGACGGCGTACCTAAAATTTTAGCATATGGAAGTTTTGTGGGCCATACAACAAAACGTGCTGCCAGGATGTGTTGGTCAAATAAACAAAAGCGAACATCGCACATCCCAGAAACGTGCCTCTCTTTGGCCTCAGTCTTGCCGGACATGGTCTCATGCGAGATGCCTGCGGCGTCCAGGTGCCTAGCGACGATCTTCAGGAGGCTGATCCACTCGCTGACAACGACGCATTTCTCCCCACCTTCGACCAGTGGGACCAGCAGCTCCATAACAGCTTTGATCTAAAATTTCACGGTACGAAAGACCATGCGATAGGACGAAAAATCGACGACAATATCTGGTCGTTTCTGCCAAACAGTTTTTGAACAAAAATCAAATTTAGGCTGTTTTCAAAAGCTTTTTCCTATGTCAAAGGCTCTACTTGAAAGTCTAGTATCCGCTTATAGCTGTCTTCGGTTAGAGCTTGCTTACCTTAGAGCTCTCATAGTCCAGCTCAAGCATTCGCTGCAGTTCACATTTTTGTATTGTCGAAAGGCTTAATGTGAGTGTACTGTTGTAGAGAGGGGTCTTCCCATCTAGAGCGTCATAGATCCGCCATTACATGATTTAATGAACATGGGGTCCAGGGCCAATCGCTAAGCGATGCCCCATTGATGGGGCATTTGCGCTTAAGAAAGACCATTTTGCCCGTTAAATAAGTTTCGCCCGCACTCTTCTTGGCGCCTTGAAATACGACCCTAAAGTCACTATTTAATTTTTGAGATAGGCGAATCACTAAAACATTTTTCTTACTCATGCGAGCATCGTTGTCATCCTCGTCCGACTCCGCATCGTCTTCGCTGTCCTCTGTCTCCTTCTCAACCTCGGCAACGCCGCTATCGTCGGCCGCCGAGGAGCCATCGCTGCCTGCGTCGGACTCCTCTTCGTCCTCGTCGGACAGCTCTTCACCTTCAGCGCGGTGTTCCTCGGTTTCGTCCCCGACGGACTGTCCCTCGGTGTCGTCGTCCTCTCGCTGATCTTCAGTTTCGTCCTCGTTGGACTGCGTTTCGATGCCATCAGACTTAGCCTCGCTCTCGACAAGGTCGTCAGCGTCGGACACGGCCGCAGATCCTTCGCTACACGCGACGGACGCAGCATCGTCGACCGACTCCGCATCGCCATCGACAGCTGAAGAACCTTCGCGATTCGAATCGCTGTTAACGGCGCCTAAAACTCCAGTCCACAACGAACAAATTGGCCATCGGTCGGTGAAAAGCGATCTCGAAACTTGTAAAATCCGAAAAAGATCCAAAAAATTTCGATTCTTTAAAAATCCTTTTAAATCGAATTGACTTTAACGAACTTCCATTGACTTTAAACGGTACGAAACGTTCTGTGACAAATTCACCTTGGACGTTTGGCTCTGCCACCGCTGGAACTTCTTGTGCTGGCGCCGCTGGAGCCGTATCGGCCACATGGGCCCGCCTTGGAGTGTCGCTCTTTCGAGGATCTCGTTCAGCTGGCGTTTCCCACCAAGGTTCTTCCTCTTCCTCGACGAAATCCCGCTGTGGAGTGTCGGCTTGCTGAGCGTGCTGCTCATCGAACGACATTTCCGGCGTCGTCAGCGCGAACGATGGCTCCGTCGGTGGCGTTGGTTGGCTGTCGGGTGTCGCAGGAGTCGTAGCGGGCGCAGTTCTTTCGGCGTCCGAGACGTCGCCTGCGATGGGCGACCGCCCGAGCAAAGCTCGTTCGGCGTCCGCAAGCAGCTGAGGAGTCGATCGCGGAACGGATTCCGACACCGTTCGGCTACGCCTGGCTGGCGGAGCGTCTGGAGTTTCCGGCTCAGCAGGGCGCCTGACGCCACCACCAGAAAGCGGCAGTGGCTGCATGCAGTCGACGAGCGCGAGTACTTCGATATCGCGGATCGCCTACAAGTGACTGGTTTTTTTTTCCTTTCCTACAATGCTAAGAACAGTCTTAGTGAGACTTAACAAAATGACATTCGGGTTTCAGCCGCAAAGCCACTACTCTTCCCGTGGACTGCTTCGCGTCATATGTTCGTGATTACTCACCGCATCGAAGCCCTCCTCGAGGAAGATGACCTCAAATCGGCGGCTTTCGGCGACTTCCTTGGCGGACCATTGCTCACGGTACAGAGTCACCGGAGCTCGGCCGTCGTCGCTCAACGTAACGACGAACCCACCGACAGCGCAGACCCGGCGAGCCGAGCCTAGCGCAAGTTTGCTAAAACATCCCACTTTAGGCACTGAGGACGTCGTAGAGATTTCTTGATCCTTCGCCTCTCTGCGGTGAAGCAGCAATGGCTGATAGTAAAAAAAATCCCAGTTGCGACACCGCGTCTCGCAGTGAAAGCGCAAAATTGTGGTAGGTAGAGTGGCAGATTTATGCGCAAGGCAGGGCATTCGAGGTAGGGCACCTAGCGGCGGGGCTCCAAATTACAATGACCCGCTAATAGTGACCTCTCAGTATCCGTATGGGAAGTACTGATCCGGGTGGGGAGGGGTCACTTTTCAGGGTTTCACAGTACTTCGTTTACAACTAAAAACTCACTGACTTTTTTACTCAGGAAAAGAACGGATTCTCGGTAACTCGAATGTGGCTAATATTTGCTTTCTCGTGAATAATAGGTTCAAAAATATCGCCTCCCTCTCCCTATACACTGAAAGGCGAATCGGTTTCGGTTCCTTACAGCGTCTCGGCAGCATAGGTGTCGATGAGCTCCTGGACACTAGTACCACTAGGCACGGGCTCATTAAAGCTGCGGATCGGCAACTCGATGAGAGTGTTGCGAGCCAGCAGGTAGCGGAGCGATGCAGGAGTGCCGTCGGACATAGTCGTAAGCGATTTGGACTTGAAAGCTTTGTGACTTCAAATGTGCAATAAATTGCATGCCGAACTTTCCACTCCGGCGGGCTAAAATACCGCCAGGGATCAAGGACAGAACCGACTTTGCGGGCCAGCGGCCGGAAAACAAACGTTATTCGGAGAGATTTTTGAACACGCGGGTTTTTAGAACCCGCTGGCTGGCAAGTCGATAAGTTCAAAGCCATCCAGTACAAGCGCCGTTTGGATGCGTACGTTAATCGTTCTGCAACGAGCAAGCGCCACTGAAGCGTATGGCGAAGCGACAGTGCTTACCGATCAGCTGGAGAAGGTTAGCTTTTCTAACGAGCTGCTGACGAACAAACTGAGGGACTTGCAGCAACCACAAATTGAGCTTCGTTTGCAGGTGAAGGGTAATGGCGGGAACAAGAATCTCTGAGCGATTCTCGAAGGCTTTACATACCTCTCTACACTTTTTCGGACGAACATACACATAAGGATTTCGCTACAGGGACGCATGGTTTAGCACGCTTGCCACATCGTTTTAGGACGCTTCCCGCTAGCCCCACCAAAATGATTGCCTTGCAAAAACGGAAGTTACTTCCGAATTCTCCATTGGTGAAACCACCTACAGCCCACCCTGTGAAAAATTAACTTTCTTGCCCGCTATACGTAACATGACGTAGCGGGCTCGCTATAGCATGCATGCAGGAGACCCCCCCCCCCCTCTACCCTAAATGACCCCATGCAAAAACGGACGTTATTTTGGGTTTGTCCATGCAGGAGAACTCCCATGCCTTCTCCTTGAGAGAGATTCTCCTTTTTGCCCGCTATAGGAAGCGCACGATAGCGGGCTCGCTATAGCATGGAAACAGGACCGCATGTTGGAACTTTGAGCGGACATAACTTTTTCCCTTTACAACCGATCAGGCTGAAACTTTCCGCTTTACTCAACTTTACAGGGGCTATCGAAATATGCTTAATTCAAATTCGCAGCGAAAGCTTTCTTTTGGACGAACACACACCAGCGCTTTAGTGTATAAGGATAAGTTTACAAGCGCCACGCGGATAATGTTTGTACTCCGGTCGGTTCTTTCGACTTACCGGAGGACGGGAGAGCAATTAATTTTGTCCGGGGAAGGACAAGTCGTCACTTTTATCCTGTCGGAGAAGTATCTCAACCAGATTTTCGTTAGAACCACAAGCCTTTTAGAGAACACACAAAAAGCCCTCTCAGCGAGCGCACAAGGACCGTGAATGTCTCGAAACATCCGTGCGTCACACTTCGACTAAAACCAAAGTATCGCCACTTTGTTTTCACCGGATCGTCAGTTACTGTCTCCCAATTAGGTACTGGAAAATATAAATTTTTTCCTCTCCAAATGCATGTCTCGCATTATTCTTGGGTCCAGCTTTCGAAACTTGCTTAAGTGCCACCTTGTTGGCGGTACTTTCTTATTCTGTTCCTAATAGCCGAGAGCTGTGTTTCTCCTTCTGTTTTAGGAAAGAAGTGGACTCTTTTTGATGAGATTGTCCTTGAGTGGAAAGCACCAAATACTCTTCACACGAGCCAAACGCAGTGCCGATGGACTCTCAGAGCCGTGAAATACCGTATTCCCTCAAATAGAGCCCCGCCTTGGATAGAGCCCCACCTTGAATAGAGCTCCACTAGCCTCTTCCAATCTAGCTAGTTTGGGTATATGGACCTCCAAGTTAAGGATATATTCTATAGACAATGAAAAAACAATAATTTTCAAGCGCTGGGCGGCTCAGGGGAACGAAAACTTAAGTTTTAAAAATTTATTTAAACTAGAAGTTTTTCAGAAATTGAGGCTTTGAAAAACACAGCCCCAGGGGCTCTGTTCGAAGAAATACGGTAGTCACTATCACTGCGCGGTTGGAGAAGATCAAAACGCGCAACGAGAACCTGGAGAACGAACTGGCAGACTTGCGAAAGCATCAGTCGGAGCTTTGTCAGAAAAAAAGACACTGGCGAAACGCAGAATCCGTTCGTTCGTCTTTGTTCATTACACAGACTTGCTAAGCTACCACGCAAAAAGCATTTCCATGTGGAGTAGCTGTGCTGTCGCCAGAAAATGAAGTTGAGAATGGAGGTACTTCAAGAAAAAACCCGAGAAAATGTGCAGATTGTGCTAGAATTTTGGCCAAAAGCAACAACACAGTACAACAACACAACAACACAGTACAACACAGTCCGGCTGCATGGCGCCATTTTTATGGCTATGCGGTGGCGCGACCCCCCCCCCCCCACGGCTTCATCACGGCTCTACGGCACGGCACGGGTCGCCAGCCCTCTAGCATTTGTTTCGCGTGTTCAAACAGACTATTCAACACTTACTTGTTTTGGCGTCGGGCATCAGCCGAATCGACCTGGAAGTGAAGCGCCTGCCCCTGCGAAGCCAACGGCTCGGCGATCTGCACATGTTCAAGAGCAGCGATGCCATATGGTACGATGAGCGCCTTGAGGATGGCACCCACCTGACTCCGGAGATACTCCACTCCATCTACCGTGTTCCTTGCTGCCGACTTCTGTGCCAATTCCGTATTTATTCGAAGCATTCCCCATCACTAACTATGCTCCACCACGCTGCGCGTGCTACTAACGCTATTTTCCGAGCCGTTTGTATGCCAGTTGGCTTTTGGAGGTGCTTTACGCTACCCTGAAGATGAATAAACACATTTTTAGGCGAAGTTTATTGTCCGACCCACGCAACCCGCCCATAGTGGACGAGGAAGCTTTTCAAGCTAAGAATATACTTAGAGTATGGGGTATGGAGAGTCTCACGTGCATGCATCGACGCTAGTGGGGGTTTTGGGCTTCCAAGAATTCCGTTCGGACACTCGTTTTTCTAGCTCACTCACCTAAAGCGACTGCGCCATGCGCATACCTATAAGGTGAAACGCAGGTATCTTGGATGGATGTAAGCGCCTACCAAATGTGCTTTTAACACGCCGTGGAGGCCTCCGTTTCGATTGTCTTCTAGGTAGCCTGCATTTATCCGTCCTCCATAATATCTGTCCAGCATTCGACTTACACCGCTTATTCGTCTTAGGCACCTAGAACCTGGAACCTTTGTTCTTGCTTAAGCGAATATGCTCCGGATTCTGGCGTTCTGCTTTGCTCTTGTCGGCTTTCGTGGATACAATTGATCGGTCCCTCGCTGGCGACCCGGCGGTCTTCCTTCTCCACCGACGCGCTTGTTTACTACCTTGAAAGAACGTTTCCATTCAAGTCACCCGTGCTGCTAATGCTTATCCGTTGTCAATTTCTGACGATGCTCTTTTGCGCAAGCTTACCTAGTTTTCGTACTTAAGCGCCTTACCTTATTCGACTGAGGCGCCTTAGAGCCTAGTACCTTTGTTTTTACTAACATGGGAGTGTGTTCCTTTCTGACTTTCTGTTCTGTTGGCCTCAGTGAGCATCAATGCCGGACGCCACGAATCGCTAAAGGTGGCGGGCGGGGTTCCGTGGATATTATTGATCGGTCACTCGCCAGCGACTCGACGGTCTTCTTTCCCCACCGACGCATTGTTTACCACCTCGTAAGAACGTCACCGTGCGGCAAACGCTTTCCGTCTTTCCTATTCTGACAAAATTCAGCCTCGTATTTACCAAGGAACAACTACCTATCATTAGCTTAAAAAGTCTTATTGCATTGTTTTGCTGAGACACGCATTAAGCAGTAGCAATTAAAGCCCTAAACGGACATTGTAATGTGGGCATTTTTGGATGGGCGTTGGCACCCACGGTTTGGCTCAGCTTACCAAAAGTTTATTTTATTGAAAGTTATAAACTTGACTACCTAGTTTTCGGTGATTTCGAGGTAAGAACTGTTAGGTAGAGCCATTTTGTGCACGTCTTCATAGTTTTCTAAGTCAGTCAGTAAGTCGGACTTTACGCAAGCTATTATTTGTTTTCGATACGAC
The DNA here is from genome assembly GCA_020875895.1 of Aphelenchus avenae. Taxonomy (NCBI): domain Eukaryota; kingdom Metazoa; phylum Nematoda; class Chromadorea; order Rhabditida; family Aphelenchidae; genus Aphelenchus; species Aphelenchus avenae. The sequence goes on along the minus strand of JNEY01000085.1, from coordinate 377,279 downwards.
TTGCTATAACATACCTACGTTGTCCTTTAAGGTGTTCCACTGTTCCTCATTGTATCTCTTTAGATGTCGGACCGCATCGGTGAGGACGCCCTACTGGACGTCGGCTGCTACCTGAACCGCTTCGACGTCGACTCTCTTCAGTGCCTTTCGTGGAAGTCACACACCTACCTAGCCAACAAGTCTCACATTCTTCCGGTGCGCCTTCTCGACAGTGCGCAGATCGGTTATCTGCGAGGTGACGGCATTGATGCTGGCACTGTCTTGCCAAGCGTCTCTGCACGAGACCCTACTCGCGGCGATGTCAGCTTCGACGGAACACGGCAGGACCAGTTTCGAGCGTCCCTCGCAGCAATCGAGTATTCGGATATTAAATATCTTAGTGAGTTTTCCGACTACATGTAAGGCGAACCGGGCCAAGCCCCTTCTGCTTGCCTTCACAAATATCGGCTGTTTAGGTCTCGGTGACCCGACAGACGGCCCAATAACCGACGACGAGCTTGCCCGAATCGCCGCAGTCGCGTCGACTGTCCAAGTCGGCTGTCTGCATGTCTTCGCTGATCTCACGCACCTGCCGCCGCCCGCGCTTCACCGTCTCATCTTCGCATTCTCGTCCGTGAAAAAGCTCGCCCTCTGTCGAGTCAACGGCAATCAGATATCGGATGGCCACCTTCTCGAGTGCGCACGTCGGCAGATCTGGAGCCTCCACGCTTACACCGGCTCCTCTGACGCAGAGCCACTTGCAATCAGCGACGGGGGCTTGCTGGACTACCTCTTTACGCCGGCACCTGAGATGCGTCGCGTTGTCCTTTCGGCTTTCAGTGCTAGTCCGCTGTTCATCCGCAAGCTCGTCAGCGTAAGTGCATTAGTTTCGTGCAGTGCAATGCAAGGGTCACCCTATGAGCGTCCCTTTGATTGATGCTGGATTGTCTTAAACGCTCTTGGAGGGATGGGGACGAAACTAAGTCCCCTGGAAACATTTTAGGTACCCCCCCCCACCACAGAATTTCCGCCCGGTTAGCTGGACAGATCCGAAGTGGACGCTGTTTGCTCGTCTAGGCGGAACGAGACAGATTTTGTTTTAGTTTACCTGCTCACAGTTGTATTGCTCTTTCGTTTAACCATTTCGTTTTCAGCGAGCGCAACAGGCAACCAACCGCATCGGCCTAGTCGAGCTGGAAGTGACGCATTTGCCGCTGCGAAGCCAGCAACTCGGCGGACTGCGTCTGACTGACGAGCCGGGTTCTCCATCCTACTTCGAGCACTTCGACAATGGTGTCTCTCTTGAACTCGAGTACGGACCACGAGGCTTCCAAGCAACAGTGTTCTTGAAACGGACCGATCGAGTGGCTCTTATGCATACTCAAGCCAAACTATCTGTTGCACCCCTCCCCATGTTCCACCTGAATCGACATATCCACAGTATGCAGACGCTGTTTATGTTCTTTTCCTGCCTTCGCATTTGCTCCAGAGTCCACTTATATGCACACGTACAACCTTTTCATGTCTCTGAAGAATAAAGTTTCTGTGTTTCTGTTCCCGGCACTAGTCAGGAATTCAGCTTTCGGCCTTTTCTTAGCCTTGCACGATCGCGAAGATAAAAAGGGGTTACGAAATAGGGCTCACTGGGACTGAACTAATTTTAAACTAAGAACGCGCTCTCCTAGCGGCAAGCTATTCGACCAGTGCTTGTATCGCAAAAGGACAGTTAAACTAGTGCTAACGTCGGAAGCCCTTTTACAATGATTCGCATTTGTGCTTTTAATCGGTATTCGACCTGAAAACTGTGGGGGTCCTTTTACCTTTTTTGATGTGGCAAGTGTTTGTCGGCCGTTTAGCCTACCACAAAGATACTTGTACGTGATGGCTACTAGTCGTAAGCGCGTACCCACTGTCTTCTTACCCGGGCTAGTGGTCTAGATTTTGACTATTTTCATGTTGCATTCACTCGGCGCTTTTGGAAACACATCTTACCGTATTTTCTCTAATTATGACCTCCCCTCTAATTGTTCCCTCCCCTTCTAATTATCCCCCCCTATCCCAAAATGTTTATCTAGTCTGGTGGCACGCGTACGTCCAAACTTGTCTTCCGATACCAGCCATCAAGCGCATTCGGAATCATATTTTTATGAGTAATGTGACGAATCTTAATCAACTAACCGGGGTGGTGAAATACGTTTTCGCCTGGACACCAGTCGGAGACCTGCCGAGCGTCGTTTGTTGTTGTCGGCCCGTTCGACATGCTAATGCGACTTCGCATTGCTCATTAAACGTCAGCGCAATGATGGGTCCTCCCATGGCGTACTGAGTTCTGCCAGGAGGCTGTTTATTAGGATTTGCAGTGCCTAAATCTGGGTTCGCGATACTTCTTCCGCTAAAGCTTGTGACTCGACCGCTATGATCGGCTCACTGAAACACAAGACCCATGCTGTAACCTTAAGCAGGGGAAACTCCTGGAATGTTTACACATGAAGAAAATCGTCTCTTGTTTTGTATTGCTATGAAAAAAGGCTTTTTTTATTAGGCGTTCTTCATCATTTTTTTGCCAATTTGCGCGGGACAACTGCTCGCCGCGAGCACCAAAAATAATTTTTCCTGCTCTCTCTTTTGGTCTAACCAGCGAATTCTCCAGACCACTATTAGGAAAAACACCGTTCGCTTTGGTCATCTTCGATGAGCTTCTGGAAAGCAAGCGAGGAGGACGTCCAGAAGTTTTGGCGCTCACTTCGACACAGCGAGACTGCTGCCAACTGCGAAGTCGTTCCGGGAGATGAAAAATTTGACCATCGAAAAATAGAAGCCGTCGGCTTCTATTCGAACCAATACCGTATGTTATATTGCTCCTGCTTTCGAAAAATGACGATTTTATGGCTAAAATCACCTGTCTTCGGCTTTTCGGGGCCCAAAACGACGAAAATTGGGCTGAGTTCGGCTGTTTGTTAGCCGCAGAATCAGCCTCCACCCGATGAGTCCATCCCCAACCGAACGCCGAACGAGACTGAAAGAATCGCTCCTCACACCGAAAGCCGAACACACTTTCGAGATCGACTCCGGGTTCTGGCCGAAGTTTTCTGTCCGGCCGCCGACTCAGTCTCGTCTCATGCATGCCTTAATGCCGAGCGTACTCCGAAAGTCCCATTAGCGTTCATTGGTTCGAATCAAGGGACACGCACTTTCTGGGCTGCCCCAGACAAAGTTAACGATTTCTGTTCTGCGGTCGAGATGACATCGTTGCACACCGAACGCGGCGGTACAGCATTACGCATCATGAATCCTAAAGGGTAGACGGCAGGCTCAGCTCAGCCAGCCCAATATAGTCAACGTCGGATTCGACATCCAAACCCATTCGTGCACGCAGTTTATTCCTACTCTGTTCACAGCGCACCATTCCGCTCTTAAGCAAACCACGCTAGTAATTAGCGATGGTCTACGGGCCAACGTCAGCAAGGAACGAAGAAGAGTTCTGGCGAGAAATGCGTCACAGAGAAGACAATCCGCCATGCGAGATCGGTCTACAGTGCGAAAATGGCCGCTACTACCCGGGCGTCCGTGCTCTGCGTCATATGGAGCGCGGCGAAGAAATCATCGTTAACTTTCGCAACGTCCCGGCCGAGATTCTCCGTGGATTCCCCGGCTTCGCTGCCATCGTCGCCAAGAAGCTGTCTGCGTACGATAAAGGTTGCCTGTTCACATCCACCACTAAGTTCAAAATTTAGTTTAGCAATGGAGAAGAAAAATTTGCTTATTAAAGCAAACGAAGAGCTTTACCACGCGAATAAGAAGCTGTCCGCGGAGAACGCTGCAGTGGAGGCGAAGCTGGCGCACAAGAAGCTCACAGTCCGTTCCTTGCTGACTAAGATAGAGACGAAGAATGGACAGTCAGGGGAAGCCGACGGCGACCGTATCGAGCGCTTGTCGAATGCCGTTCGTATTCTGCTTGAGAATGGCGGTAAGTAACGTCTTCCATTTTTGCCGGTATAATGAAGGTTGAGACGACTAAGATCTTTACAAATTCGCATGGATCAACCTGGTTTGCATAAAATTTCACTTAGCGTCTGCCATGCAAAGTCATTAGAGTATACTTTGGAGAAAGTGGCCTTCGTATCCGCAAAACGCATGAGCTTGAGTTTTACTCCCAGCCCACACCCGACCGATATACTGTCTGTTTTCCAGAAGCGCCAAACGCAGCGTCGATGGACCCTCAGAACCGCGAATTAACCACTCTCGCCGCGCAACTGGAGAAGCTCAACACGGGCAATGAGAATCTAAAGATAGAACTGACAGACTTACGAAAACAGCAGGCAGAGCTTCGTCAGCAAAAGAAAGACGGTGGAAAGAACAAGCCTTGATAATCGCTTACGCATATGCAGTAACTCTCTTCGTTGATTTCACGGGACTATACTGTTCGTGTCAATTAATTACTTCACCGCGCTGACCATATTTTTCCTCGGTACGAGACGAACAAAAAAGTTATTCGAATTAAATAGCCATACTTCGTTAGAAAACGAAGTTGAATTAGAATCATAAGTACAAGAACAATAGCGAAACTTAGCTAACTTTCTGTTAGCAACAAGTTTGTAATGAACCTAAGTAAAAAATACGACAAGCTGTAGACGTGTCATTTCGGAAGGATTGGAAGGTTGACTGGCTGAGACCCTTGAACTATTTAGCTGTTGACAATCCTTCCTCCCTTTTAAACATGTGTTGTCCGTCTGTCCGTCCGGACAGATCAAGAGTTTGTCACGCTTTCATCAAATTTGCATACATCAGACTGCACCTATAAATGGGTTTGAAATCAGTGAGACGGGTCATTCGGTATTCTATGCTAATCGCTCTCGACGCTCTGCAATGTTCTTCTGTGCTCTTCTGTCCCCGTCAGGTGTTTCGCTCCCTGCTCGACGCCTCCGCCGGTGCTCATCATTCGGCAGGTCTGTTCAGTGCTTGCAGCAGACTACTCAGTGCTTCCAGCGGACTACGCACAGCCTCGAACAGCAATCCTCAAGATTTCTAGCAGCATTCTTCACACCTTCTGTAGGACTACGCAGAGCTTCCAGCGGTCTACTCAAAGCATCAAGCGGACGACTTAGAGCTTACAACGGACTACTCTGACTTTACAGCGGTCTATTCAGAGCTTCAAGTGGACTACTAAGAGCTTCAAGCGGACAGCTCAGAGCTTCAAACGGACTACTTGGAGCAAGCAGCAGGACTACACACTGATTTAGGCTTAAAGCAAATCTATTGACAGCTCCAAACGAGTGTATTCATAGCTTAAGTCAAGATATTAGAATAGAAAGGATTTGTATCTCAACCACTCGTGCCGCGCGTAGCGTGGCAGCCCTGCTAGTTTCTGCATTAAAGCAATGCCTTCTTTACATTTTGATGATTAAAGTGATTGCTTCGAAGTGTGCGGTAACGTTCTTCATTAGTGGGAATTGCAGGCAAAGCGTACAGCGTGGTCTGTAATGCGCATTCAAACGGGAGAACTAGAGTACGTCCGTGGGTGGATCACGTCTCCTAGTATGCTGACATGGCATCATTTAATTCCTATGCTGATTGCATAGGCCTAGGACACTATTACGTCCAGAGTCGTACTCCGTTGTTCGGCCCTAGCTACGGCAATAACTCGTCCTCTCCGTTTCTGCGTTTTGATGCCCACCGTATTCTCAATGAGTACCTACGTGACATCGTCAAAGAACGAGGACACATTTTGGAGGTAGAGATCGGCACGAGGACCCCGTGCCAAACCCCGTACCCGTGGAGACCCCCCCCCGTGCCAAACCCCGTAACCGCAGAGACCCCCCCCCCGTGCCGAACCCGTACCCGTAAAATACGGGTACGGGTACGGGTACGGCCCGTAACTTGGTACGGGTGCCGATCTCTATTTGGAGGAATGTGCAGCACACCGACAACGACCCCAACTGCGACGTCGCTGTGGGCACAAGGGACGGACTCGACATCCCCTACATCCGTGCGCTGTACACGATACAGTGGGGCGAAGAAGTCACCGTCAACTTCCGTGACGTCGATCCTGCTATTCTCAAGCGTTTCGGCTGCTTTGCGGATAACGTCGCCAAGAAGCTTGTCCAATACGAAAAAGGTACCTTCGGTTTTCGCATCGCATCAAGATTGCACGTATTTTCAAGATGAAAAACGGAACTCAGAAAGCACGAGAAAAGTTGAATTTCTAGATCTCTCTAGGTTCATCACAGTTTGTTATAACAACATGCTTGGCTTTTTGGAGAAAGATTTTTAAGGAAAACTTCGCTATGCCAACAGCAAGCTCTACCACGCCAACAAGAAAGTTGTCGACGAGAACGCGGCGATGAAAGCCAAGCTACTCCGCTCGAAACGCACGCTGAGCATGCTGCTATCGAAGGTTGAGATGGAAGAATCAGTGGGTCCCGATGAAGATCTGATGAGCCGCTTATCGGTCGCCCTTCATACTCGACTGGAGACTTCTTCGAGTAGGAACACGGATTCCGGTACGTTTCTGGCTTTAGCGGGCTAGGGTCCGCACATTCTTTAATTATTCCCCCGGGGAAATAAGTTTTGTTGACCAATTTTGGTAAATTTTGGACATATTAATGCTCAAGTTTTATTTTATTTTCCCGAAGACCTGATGTATTTTATTATCAAGCGCTTCCTTTTATTGTTATGTATATTAAAAAAGGCTTAGTTTGGAAGTAGCGCACTCCTAAACCAGCCGTGTATGGGGTTTCGGCTGGTGGCATCGTATAGATGGAATAATCAGAGAAAAACACGGTTATTTTCTGCACGATTTGAAAATGCCTAACTGGTTTTAGAGCCATTGAAGGCCCTGCCGATTTCCCGCAGCTCCAAATTGACTATGCTCACCGTTCAGTTGGAGAAACTCAACTTGTCTAATGAGCGCCTGCAGAACGAGCTGCCGACCCTGCAAAACCAACTAGCAGAGATTTGCAAGGAGATCAAAGAAAAGTGCCCAAAGAAGAAGCACTGAACTTATTGTATGATGTTCTCTACTTGCAGCTTATATTACGTGTATTGGGCCATCATTCCTTCCGAGTATTTCTGAATAGAACCGATGTGCCTATGAAACATGTTGTTGTGGCTAAGGACAGGTGGCGATAGAGGGTTTATTAACCTCAAGAGCACTGGTAGCTACTGACAATGAGTAACAATCATACAGGGTATATATACAATCACAGGAGGGTATATTTGCATACGAGACTAGCGATCCGACCACTACACATGTAACAAGCGAATTGCAGGGTTTAGTCTGAGCGCTTGTTCTTTCGCCAGTAGCGTCAGGTCTAGCAAGTTTCCGCTTGAGTCGATTGATGTAAACGTATAGAACGGGACGATTAAGCAGTTAGCTTTTCCATTCGCAAATTTTGGCGATGCAACTAGAACAACATTTCGACATGGAATGTCTTATGACCTCTAGCGTGATCAAGACGATCGAAGCCTTTGCCGAGCCTAATTTCTGGTGGTCAGCAAAAAGCCTGGCTTTGAACAAATGGCTTAGAGACATGCGGCTGCCCTCTCAATGGAATTGTTAACCTGCAAGGAGTGCGTCGGTTTCTTCCAACTTACCGTTTCTGCATCACACGCGCGAATATAACAAACGTTAAGGAAACGCTCGTTGCAGATGCCCGTGTCAACCCATGCTGTTAAGCGGCAAAACGTGCCATGTAGCCGCAGTACCATTCTCAAATTGTAGGCAAAATGTAGTGATTTCTTCAACAACCGTTGTTCTTTACATACATATATCAACAAGTTTCGGAGTGGAGAACACGGAACAATTACGCTTTTGCGGATTTTATCGCCCCATACTACCTGCCTGCTTGCCGATGCACATGCATCCTTTTCGACCGAGAGGTATGCTGGAGCACACGTACGCTCCGGCGGTACACAGGCCGTCTCTACAACCATCCTAATAATCTTTTGGAACGTTGATGTACGTACCGGAATCCTTGCGCTAGGCAAGCCGGTTGACATTCGGAGGGCTTCAGCTGGCAGTCTATGTCCCTGTCAACGTAGCAGGAGAGTGAGACTCGGGCGAGAAGTAGTGCGAGAAGTAGATGCAGTAGGCTTCTACAAAGGCGTCCTTGGAGATTCATTGTCTTCGAACCTGAACAGGGACGTTTGTGATGAGTGCAACAAATATCGGACACATCGTGAATTAAATAGTAGTGTGGTCGAATGGCATGGTTTCGCAAAGAAGCCCGTTAAATTCTGAAGCAGAACTTAGCCACCTGTTCACTGCCGTCCTGTACGGACGCGTAATATGACTAAGTAGGTTTGGACTGGGATTGCGCTGTCAGTGACATGACGGTGGGGGAGGGGGGGGGGGTTGGGGGATGAATGCAAAAACTCGATTATGCCGATTTTTTGGAACAATTTTCCAGGCATATGTCCTGCCTAGGTTAGGCAAAAGATTGCGCTATCGCTATTTTCGCTATAATTTACGACGCGGGTTCTAGGCTTAGGCGGGAAAGTGTACCTTCTTCGGGTCGGGCCCAGTCCTGGTCAACAGCATGCGAAGCGCGCTCGGGCACGGCCCATGTACCTATGCGACCCAACGCACACCCATTCACGGTAGTTTGTAGTTTTAGCGTAGGACTGTCACGCCGGGTACGCACACAGCTCGAAAATGTGATACGTAGGCCGTAGCCTGCTGATAAGAAGGTAGTTAGTCCTAAGCCGGGGTAGGCTAGAATTGACGGACCGAATTCACGGATTGAATTCACGGATTGAATTGACGAACTGAATTCACGGAATGAATTCACGGAATGCACCCTTAGTCACTTTTCGCGGATCGTACCTTTTCCTTGAATTCACGGATCGTACCCTGGAGCCACTTTAACGGAATGAATTCACCGGATGAGCACTCGTCCGTCGGGTTCCGGCCTAAGAAGCAATGAAAGAAGGAACGCGGGACAGAACCACCTAGATCCGGGCCAAAAGTGAGCGGACAAGCCACGTGTGCAAACGCGAAAATGTGACCAATCTTGATAATCCGCAACACGCGCAGCAAGGGCTGAACTAATCCAGCTACAAATTGGTTTCATGACCCCATGTGCGATTGTCATCCCCCGTGTGGAGAATGGCAGCTGCATACTACACACACTTCGCCCTGGCAACGCGCCTGGTGATAGTGCAACTTTGCAGTCCACATTTGCGTATGTTCGCGCCTGCAAACATGTTGTTCGATGCGTCAGAAGAACATTGGTTTTACTTCGCTCGCGTCGAAAAGCAAAGAGATGCGCTTTATTCTGCCGTCTTTTTACGACTTTACGACAATTGGTACCGGATGACAGCGCTGGCACAAAAGGCGGAAAATAGTTAAACGCATGGATGAGGATGCATTGTCAAGGAAGAACCTTGAGTTGGAAAGTAGGATTTGCTAACCAAGGACCAGTTAAATTAGGCTAAAATTTTTAAAAAATGTTGTGAAAAGTTTAATGGTCGGCGTCTAGCGGCGTTCATTGGCAATATTCACATGCGTGCTTGATCAAACGCTCACTTGGAGGTAGTCGTCTTCCGAGAAGAGGCGCTTTTTTCGTTTAGTGACAGAGAGTTATTCCTTTTTTTAGTCGCAAACTTGACTGAATGACAACTTTAGGTCCTCAAGCCGTTCATTTTACCTGAGGCCGTGCTGACGTCAATCGTCCTGTCGCTTTTTGTTCTAACCCCGATTATATTCTCGCTCATGGCGCCAGGCGCGCTCGTCTTGAGTCGGTATGCACTCTCGCCTGGCATACAGAGTCGTCCGTTCGGATTCACTATGCTTTTGACACTAAGCTAGTTGAGCTAGCAGTAAACCAGTAAACCATTTGGACAATCGATGACACGGCCGAAGTAGTTTAAATTGCTTAGTTAAAAGCTTAAACAGCGTAAATTAAATTAAATTGTGAATAGGGGCTGATCTGCTATACGACCGGGGTAAGGGCCTCCGTGCGTTAGCCGGTCAATTAGTATACGATTCGGCAGCGGCGGGAGCTTAGGCTCTCAAGGAACAACTGGTTTTGGGAACCTGTCGGCATCAATACGTCCGACACGGTGCGATTTTGGCTCGGTCTTCGTTTAGGCACAAGAAACCGGTACACGCGGTATTTTAGATAATGCCGGGTAGTGCGGTGCTTTGAAGGCCACCACCTAGAGGAACGCCTCCGCGGCAGGAGAACGCGTAATAGTACCAATGAATTAGAAACCGGTGATGTAATCGACGACGAGGTCCACTTACCTATACGCTTACTCGATATGAGTGCTTCAGTGGATATGTGTACCGGATATAATGGTCTAGCAAAACAACGTGTTCTCGACAAACCCCGGCTTTAGCAAATTTCTGTCGCGGGAGTCTATTGTTCTATCCGGTGAAGTACGCTTCTCCGACGGTTGTATTCATACGCAGTTATGCGTCGTTGTTAACGACGCTTAGCGTCGAATAAATACGTCTACATGATTTATAGCACTTGTTTTGGATTCCCCAGAATTCATTGCAGGAGGCTGCCGCAGGCGTGATATTAGGCGAAAATTGGAGGAGTGTAGTGAGAATTTGCTCTGGTACGTTGATGGTTGACGTCTACATATAATGCCCTGACCCCTCCCTCCTCCCTGGTTCTTCGGACAATGCTGGTGAGAGGGCCCGTAGGGGGTGGCGCTTTCATTCGGTCATTATCTGTGATTGAAATCAACCTGTGCATTGTCGAGACCATAAATTCGGCTCCACAATTCCACTGTTCCGAATCCTATTCCGTTTCTTATCCAGCTCTAGTAACGTCCCATGCTCAGCCTGGGCGGCACACCTCAAACAAATGGGGGGATAACTCGTGGTAGATCGGCTCACACGTCAGTCCGCTGTCCTTTCAAAAGGTTTTTTCCTTTCATTGTCTTCTAGAAGAAGGTAAACGTATCTGTGGCCATACTGTGTTTGCCAGGCCAATCGACTCAAATTAGGCTCTACATGTTTCACAGAATGGTAGCCTTTAGCTCACCGGAACGGAACAAAATCGATCATATGGTGCTCTTTTCGGGTTCACCGATGATCTTCACTTTGCCGGCCGGGACTATTACTTCCCGGAGCTCTCCCATCTTGTCGATATGCCAGCGCTGTGGAGGGTGAATTTGTGAAGGCAATCAGGCGCCATTTGAAGGCCAAGATCGTCAGCGCTTGGGTTGAACGGTAAGGGTGAAGAGTGACACGGCTGCTTTATAGTTTTGTGAAGATATATCAGAAGTCTGTCCAGTTTATTTTAGTGCTGGTGTTTAGACGTGCGGACCTTTCACAGCCGCCTTACGCATCTGTGACATTTGGCCGTGTGGACCCTTCTTGTAGCGACGAATGGGCGTACATTCAACAAACCGATGGCGTGAACTGGGAGATTAGCTTCTCTGAAGTAACACTTCGTAGTGGCGATGATGAAAATGTTATCGCAACGAACGTTACCGCGACGGTCAACCTGACGGACTTATACGTCAGGATCCCCGCGTCAAAGCTGCAGCCACTCCTCGACATAACGGGCGCAAAACCGGACCCAGACTCAAAGGATCGCTTCCTCGTCGACTGTGAAAGAGCGGGTACTCTTCCCAACATGACGCTCCATGCCGGCGAGAAGTCGTTGACATTAACGGCTAGCGACTACGTTATAAAGGCATGTTTTTCTTCTATGTAAGTACGTAGGATAGGCGCGTTCAATTTTTTTGGGGGAAGAGGGAGTTGGCTTTGTTCCGTTATGAAAGCGCAGTGTTTTAAGCAATGTTACATAAATGTTTAGTGGCGTATTCAGAATGCAGCCTGAGGGGGTCGCAAGGGGGTCGCACGTGGAGTATATGCAAGAAATTTCACAAACTTTCTAGTTGCGTTAAACCTGAGGCTCAGCGCTGCTTGCTTTTGGGGCTCATGCTTAGTATACTAAAAATCCTTCCCACATAAGCAAGTTCTTCTTACTTCCGAAGAATGTCTGAACTTCTGCAGTATGCGCGCATCTTAGTGATACCCTACTCAAGTAGCAGTTGCACGTAGGCTAGAATGATTTGCGTCCCTCATAGCGCTACCGCATGCACCGTTGCGGTAATGTGAGTTCCTCCGCAATTTAAGTAAATATAATACCTTGTGAGCCGCTAGAAACCTTGGTTCCCTCCTAGTTCCGGCTTTCGGTTATTGGCCTAGTACCGCCGCGTTACCAGTATCTTGGACGCTACACACACCTGATTTCGCATAGCGATTTAGAACCGACTTGCAAGGAAGTGTTCGCTGGGATTTGCTGCCGCAGAGCCGACTTACAAATTCGACCGCGAGGCCGGAAAGTACGTGGAAGACCCAGACGCCCCGTGGACCCTGGGTGCTGTTTTCCTGAAGTCGTACTGCGTCGCTTACCACTGGGAACACGGCAGAGTTGGTTTCGCCAAAGCTAGAGCCAAGGCTCCGAGGAATATCTATCCAGTACATCGCTAGCAACATACGTCTGGCAAAATGTTCACATGCCGTCCGAAAATAAACGCTCTTTCTTGCTCCATTATCTACAACAACTGGTCGACAAATAATTACTGACGTCAGGGTACCCCTGCCTTTTTCTCGAAATGTACAGAAAAACTCCAGGCAAAAGATGCACACAAAGGATCACTAGGATTGATAGATAGATATGTTGTATGGGCCAGCTGTGTCACGAGCAAGGCGCTATGTGAGTCTAGAAATTCTGAGCACAATGCAGGAATAGAGGACATTGCTGCCGTACAGTCGACCAAACGACAGATGAGCATTATGATTATCACTAGATAAAGACGACCAATGCAAGAATGAACGCGGTTTTCGCAGCGAGACCAAATATGAACGAGTTTTGCTTTATTTTAAGGGTTGAGTACGGAACGGAAAACGGGCCCGTGATTCCGTGCTGAGAAAAAAATGGAAAACGACTAGGGTAACCGAGTTTCCCGATGGTTTCGTAAAGGTCAAATACCGTAATATCAATTCCGATTAGTGGTTCTTATGCGTTAGTTGGGGGGGGGAACATTTGTTGGGGGAGGGGGAAGTTCCAGCCAGAATTTTAATAGGGGGAAGGTTTACCTCCCCCCCACCTACCCCGTGTACTTTCCCCCCAACTAAAGTTGGGGTTTCC
>JNEY01000085.1:317626-338478 GCA_020875895.1 Aphelenchus avenae | reverse complement strand
TCGGTGCCCGCTACCGCATACAACCGTCGACGGCCTCATTGCGCCGTCGGGCGGTATCAGCTTCGTCGGCATCCCGTGTACTTACAAAGCGCTTCGGCACATCTTCTCAACCATTCGTCCTCAAGCCGTCGTGGTCAATCTTTTCGACTGCTACAACGTAATTAACCCGACGATTCATGCGTCGATTGACGATTGCCTGTCGCTCAATCCGACGCAGCACGTTGATGCATGGGCATACCACAGCGAAGCTGCATCCACAATAAGCTCTCGCGTAGACCTACCCATCGTTGCTGTGGCATTCGAATGCGTGACGTACGCGCACCGAGGCATCGTTGTCAACCAAATAACCTTCAATGCTCTCGAGCACAGTTTACTTGCCTGATCGAAGGTCAACTAGCGCAAGAGGTCAGTTAAGGCCCATTACAAAATGGTTACCGTATTGACTCCAGTAGCCCCTCGAGAACTTCTTTTCGGATTCATGCAGGGGAGGCTGTATTGAAGAAAATAGGGTAAAGAGCATTGTGGAAAACATCCACTTACTTACTGTTTTGATGAGCTTTCAGAACACCCACATGTGGCTGACGCAAACAGAAGAGTTCCTGAAAACCCGAACAGAAATCAAGTTTCTCAACTTGAACGTCCATCAAGAGTGGCTCGTCCCAACGTACGTCGAAATGCACATGAAGATGCACCAGTTCTCGAACAAGAAAGCGACACTGGCGCACATTTCTCAGCAGAAATCGTTGCCGAATTGGCTACAGCCGGAGAACGCCTGCTACGAGTGGTGCACCATTCCGGACGATGCCACTGTAACACAGGACGACAATCATGTCCGGCCATATGTCGAGCACCAGTGTTGGATGAATGTGGCTGCCATCAATGAAGGACACAATGTACGAGACACGGTTTGCCTACTCATGAGCCATTCGAAAGCAAAAAATTGTGTAGACTTGGGAGATTTCGCAAATGACTATGGGGTGCTGCTGTTTTAAAGATGTCAGGGGGCATAGTAGACTTCGGCGCTGCCCCCCCCCCATGCTGTTCAGCTGTGCCTTTATGCCTCCCCCTTACCATTTTATGACTCCTTCAGCATTCTTCACACGTACCGTTTTAATGGTTTGGCCGCGGTTTGGCTATGGTTTTTTTCTTGCAGTTCTTCGAGTTCTCCCTGCATTTTCCCAGGCATGCGAATGCACATAGTGCATTCTTTGCAACAAAGTCATCTCGATGGGGTTTTAGCAAGGGCCGCAATTCGTACATCTATCTGGAGACAAAAATGGCGGAGTATACTTCCCACTTTCACTGATACCGTAAATCCTGTAATTAGGGCCCCCTTATTTACCGCCCACTCTAATTAGGGCCCCGGGGCCCTAATTAGAGCAACAGCCACTAACCCATTTAAAAGGTAAGGTTGGCTTGCCAGGAAAATTTTTTGTCGACATTTTAGAGCATGGGGAACATATTGGGACAGATGTTTGTGACACTAATTTTTTAAATTTTTTATCATCATTGGTGTGAACCAAAGGCGGACCCTTAGATGTCCACTTGGAGGATACCTCCCAGAAATGATACCCCATGAAAGTACTGCCGTTATGCATTTTAAGACACGTAGAACACAACAGGATACGCGCAATTCTTCCCCAAAATATGAACTTTTGACGAATTTTTAGACGATTTTGGCCAATTTTTGGCAAAATTTTTTCAATTTTTCGCACGTCTTCGGCCCGCGAAGTGGCAAAATAATGAGGTCCCCCCTATTTGCCCCCCCCCCTCTATTTACGCCCCCCCCCTTTGGACCCCTACGCCATAATTAGGGCCCCGCGGCCCTAATTACAGGATTTACGGTATACCCGTATTCAGGCCGGCTACATTGTGGAATATGGACAGAAGCGACTTGGTGGGTTATTTATGCGCTTTGACAAGTGCCGAAAGATCGTTTGGATGCTCTGCCCGTTTCTACAAAGAGAGCTTCTGTGCAGTACGTACTTCCTAAAGCTTCTCTCTGCCTTTGCGCGGTCGCAGAGCTACCAACAGATGGGATTCGAATGGATCGGAGTCCCAATGCCAGCGCATCTCTACGAGCGATTCGAGCCCATTCTTATTTCAGCTGGTGCTAGTCCAATACAAGCTCCGATCGAGCTGGCTGCGATGTACCGCAGAGATCCCAGTAGCCTCGTGATGTACTTGTGCAGCATTTCGAATATACTCTCTTTGACCGCATAAACAGAATGCATGACAAACACTCTTTCTAGCTCGTTGTGGAATGTCCAAGAAAGTGACCGCTTCTGTTCCACTGATTTCCGCAACGCATTTGGCCCGGAGGCAACGGGCCTGGTTTTGAATCCAGAGCAAACCTTGCTAAATTTAGCTTAGTGGTACTTGCAAAGCTAGGCACTTCCGCGAACACGGACGGCTCTGCCATTTAGCTGGTTCATGACCAGCTTCCTAAACACATCAAACCCGTATTTAAATGGCATGCAAGTCAATACCGGACCGGCCCGCGAACCTTGCTCTTAAGGAAGGAATAGCGTACCATATTTTTTTCCTCTCCAGGCTTGGCTAAAATTAGTTAAACATTGTCAAACTGTGCCCTACACCGGCTCGGGTCAAATCTGAAAATGGAGGCTCTGGACTCTGCCCAAAGGACTAGCGCCCGGTTGCCCAGAGTTACAAGTCCCCCTGCTAACCATCCTCTAATTAAGAAACAGCTAGAAGTGCATGGATTTATTCCAATCAACACTGATTCTCTGCATCACACGCACGAATCTGGCAGACGTAAGGGAAGCGTTCGTTGCAGATGCCCAAGCTGAAGCCGTACTGCGACCCGGTGTAGCGGGTCATGAAGCCGCAGAAGCCGCCTTTCGGCACTTGGCTCGTCGACCACTTTTGGAAGCTACCCAGCTGAAAGTATAAGGCGAAATTACAGGTGACCGCAAAGGTAAGAACAGGGACGAGTCAGGGGTTACCTACCGGAACGAGAGCGTTGTCGTAGTACTCCCAGACGAGCGACTTGTTTCGTTGTCGGAACAGGCCGATCGAGAAGTTCTGGGCACTTGGGAGCTGCTGACCAATAACGACTTCTAAACGGTTAAGCTACCGGTACCTTTACAAATCCAACATGCTGACAAACTTTCCCTTATATTTCTCAAGGATAGTCTTTGCCTTCGGGAAACATACGTGTTGAGGGATTTTTCTTTAGCTTTGGGGAGGCTTTAAGGAGTTTTGCTAACGCACATATTTTGGTAGACATTCCCGTCAAAATTTTGAAGGCAGTTTTTGTTTCGTGCAAAATTTCAGAATATTTGCCGTTTTTGAATACCTTGAAGGAAGTCGAACTTCTCCTGGCTAGTCACCGCCACCAGCGATCCTCCATTGTCCTTGCACGCCTTGCTTGCGATGAAGCTATTGGTCGGCGCGCTGACCACCTCGAAGCAGTCCGCATAGTAGTCAACGTGGTTGGACGCGGAGTCGTAGATCGCCAGCTGAGTGAGCTGACGCGGGCAGCGACAGTTGCCTGAAAGTCACCAAGTCTCTATGGTCTAAAGCGCTGGTAAGACCGTCCAAAGTTCGATCCTTGTTGAGGAGGGACTGGGGGCTTCTCGTCTTAGTTCACTTTCCGTAAATAAACTCACCATAAGCGAACGTCTTCGTGAAGTGATCGTCCAGCTTGTCCTCATATACGTCGAGAAGCTGGCCCGGAGAAACCACCTCGACTAGCGTTGGACGCAAGTCTTCGTCGACCGGATGCAGCGTCACTCCGATCACAAAGGCATTCATCTGCTCTTTCAACAGTTGGGCTTTGTAGGCCGCGTTGGATTCGACGGCTGGCCTGAAATCGCTGTCTCAAGGCCAGCAAATGGGCACATTCGCAGCAGGCTTCTCCGTGAAGTGACACAAAACTCGGATGAATTTCTGCGAGATTTCTTTTACGTAGCTCAAGTTAAAAATATCACCTTTTAGGGAAGCCTGAAGCAAAATGCATCCGAATTCTGCATCCTGTTCCAGAGCCGCCGCTTAGCGCTTTTCAAGCAACCGTTGTGCGGGCAGCAGGTCGTCCTTGGACGCACAAAACCCGCCGACGACGCCCGATGTTGGATGCCGCCCGGAGTTGAATTGGGCGGAATTCAACATCGGGCGCAACGTATACTCAGAGAGTATAAGGCATACCCTTGAGCACTGGCGACGATGAGCACTCGCTTGCGATTCAGCTGCGTACTTGTCAGATCAGCGAAGACGTCGTATGCGTGATTGAGTGGTCTAAAACGATCACGTAGAATTGCGGCAAAAGAAGCTAGGTCGAGCGACACGAGAAATGATTTAGGAGCCTCTGGACTTACACACTGAGATCAGCAACTTGGTTGTACGTTCCCTGTTGGACGTTGTGGTAGAGCGTATCGAAGATCGAGTCGAAGCCGCTACAGTCGCTGATATCGTTCAGGTCGGTAAATGCAGTGTCGTAGGTAAAGACGCCGACGCAGCTGCCCTTGAATGGCTTTGACTGTTTGCCCGGGATACTTAGCCGTGAGAGCTGCTTGATCACAGCATTTGTGAACTAAAGAAGACAGTATGTATAGCTTCAAGAGGAGGAACCAAGGAAGCAAAAACATTTCCGATGGTTCAGTTTCTTCGCACGATTTTGCGTGCTGAGTTCCCGGGAAAGTTAACGATCTTACGACGAGCGGAAAATGGGTGAAAGATCGGTAGAACGCGTAAACCAACACACCCAAAATGGTGTGCAAAGTCAGACGCAGGCTCGACCAATCAGCGTTTTGGCCTGTCCTCAGCGGATTTTCACTTCACCTTGGATAGCCGGCAAAGCGAATATCTCTCCTTACTCACCCCGGAGCATGCTCAGGATTTTCCTGGATTTCTCACAGGTCGTCGTTTAAAGCATACCTGGTCAAGGGAGTCCTGGTCGGCAGTGATGTCAATTCCGATGAGAATGTCCAGCTGAGCATCGTCTAGCTTATCCGAGCAGGGTGTTCCGATGACGTTCGATAGCGACCCGTCGACTGCCTCCTTCGCTTCAAGAAACTCGTACAACGCGTTCTCGAGCGAACGAGCGTCGCTCACAACGCTGGGTTTGGCCGACGCTAGCACGACAAGGCATCCGAGCAGGAGCAGCAGCCTCATGATAATACCTAAAAAATCACGGTGTAAAGCATCAGGGAAGGCAGAAACATGTCCGTAACCAGCGCAAATGTCCACAACGAGAGATGTGCCATATGTAGCTAGCGGACTGCCTCGCCAAAAATTTCCTGTCGGCTGAGTGGTTTAATACTGCTGATTCTTTTCATGACCTTCGAATGCATGCCAAAACAATGATTGATATCGCCTGCTGCATTATAAAAGCAGGTACCCGCAGGGGGAAGGTCGGAAATCGGCTGCTAAGCAGGTCCTCGCAAAGTAGCAGATGTGGGCGCTACAAACAAAACCAACTTTTTAAGATGAGTGTCAAATTTCGGTCGAAACCTTTTTTTATACCGACGCAGCAGGATTCGCATGACGTTCCCTTAAAACAGGGACTTTGATGAAACCGACCGGACGTCCTTTTGACGCACTTTATGCGGACGCATGTCCACTAGTGTGACTTATTTGCGACACTGTCGTAAAAGTCGCGCAATTACCAAGATTTTCCGGGAGCGGCTGGGCCATTAAACCTACGCCATATTCCTGAAAACCTTTAGGCACGTCCGCAGGGTCACGGACGTGTGCATGTAATAACGTAGCTAAACAAACGGAGCAGGAACCCCCTAGAACGGAGTTACTGATAAGACGAATCTTTTGACGCAATTATCGCAGGAACAGCCTCGATTGCGACGCAGTTCGCACCATTAAATTTCGCCGGCATGATGTCATCCGTTGCGTCCTTTTACGTCTCTATAGAAAGGCACATTTGGCCCATCGACTTAAAAGCGTTAGTGTTAATGCCACCTGTTCAAGTAAATTCAGAGCTTTTGTGAAGGCGGCACGTTGTTCTAGTGTCTCTGTCACTCTAGCTTTTAGCGTATACACCGTTTTGAAAGTATCTATTGTCCCCCCCCCCCCCCTTCTGATCCGCCTGGCTGGTGGTAATTATCCAGCACAAAGCGCAGTTTTTTAGGGTATCAACGTGCAAAATGCTTGCCATCTTGCGTCTACTATCGGTCTGTCTGTGCCTCGCATCATCCGTTAGCTCGACGCAGATCTGCAGCTACGCCGACGAATCTGACTGCTGTAAGTAACAGATCGTTCCTGAACGATTCCGATGTTTCCGGATACTTACGCGTGCTCCTCTTTAGCCTGCTACTATGGCACTCCGAATCCGTTCGATTCTGGATGCCAAGCAGACATCACGGTTGCAATCGATTCATCTGTCGCTATGCTTTCGAGTACGAATGCGAACAACGTAAGTTGTCGTCGATTGGTAGAATGACGAAACACAGTACTGCAAAGCGGCCGTAATTCTGCGAATAGTCGACGACACCCAAAAAATCATTCGCACACCGTATCCCGGTTCAATGGGGTCCCTTGCACGGCTAACAGTATCGACCTTAAACACTCAGCAGAGCTAACAACAATTAAAATACCAAAAGCCCAACTAATGCATCAACCGTACGCAAAAGCATTAGGCTGCCGCGTGTTCAATGCGCTAATGCAAGATGGTCTACGCAACTAGAAAATCTGGACTATTTAGCTCGTCGCCTGGCTCGCTAACAACCTTCTGCCGGCCTTCAACCTCGACGCTGACCACGTTCAACTAGCCTTCCTTCAGTACTTCGGAAACGGCACCTTTATTGATACCGACTTCAACACCTATCAGACAGCGTGCGACGAACTCACCGGTAGTTTCGTTGACGATGGTTGGCATGGAAGTCAAGCCTCGACGTATGAGTATGTATTTCTGCCGTCATTCGGCAACTCAACGAATGCCGAGCTGGTTGCTAGTGTTTTAGAATTCTACGAAACTACCTGTTGAATCAGAAGCAGTATGGTCGCCCCGGATATCCGCAGGTCTTGGTACTCTTCACGGCGATAAAGTACGATTAGATGCTCAGCGGGGTATATCGGAAATGTCTCGAATTTAATTGAAGGTCGAAACACAAACAAGTTCCGCTATTCAAATCGAAACATGTAAGCAAATCTCCTTCACAGTCGCTAAATCGTTAATGGCTAATCGCTAAATAGCCAAGACATTATCCACGTTTCCTAGCTAGGTCCCTAATCTTGGCTTTCAGCGACGATACTCTTATGAACGCCTGGGGGATGGCGAAGCAGGTCCGCGATTCCGGCACCACTCTACTGGTGGTTGGGCTAAACCAGAACCCAGCGACGCCCTACCTCTACTACTTGACTGACGCTTTCAAGAGCTACCCCGACTTCTTCAATGCACCTTCGGATGCAAACGTTCACCCGGAGCTTCCATTGTGGATTTCGCAGCAGGCTTGCAGGCGAAAAGGTTAGCCGTCGTTAGTCGAATCGTAGTCCTTTTGTAGAAGCAGACAGTGGGCCTCATTTTGGCATAAAGTTCCTCATAGTATTTGCTCGAGTTGGCGGAGACAATTTGGGGTATACTCCGGCTCTTAAAGGGGTAAGAAGGCTAGCACCGGAGACTAAGTGTGCAGACTGTCCAGGAATTCGGTTAGCATAACGAGGCGGGATGTCATGCTCATCACAACGCTGATTAATGGATGTTTGCAAAGGACTAGCACCGATCCAATTAGCGGTGATGGCTTTCTTCTCACTAAGTTTTCATTTTAGCGGTCAAAGTTCCAACATCACCGCCAAAGCCGACTGCAGCTGACCCATCGCTTGTGAACGCCATCGGCACACCGTGCTCTTCCGACCTTACACACGCCTGGCTTGACGTTCAGTTCTTCTTCGACATCAATATCGACAAAGCGGCGCTTAATGACGTGAGTATCCCCAATGTTGGCAACATCTTGAAACAGCATATTTAGCTCGGTTTCCAACTAGCGCAGACGCTCGCTTCGCTTACACTAGGCGACAACCATTCTCAGTCCTCGTGCTTCGGGCTAACGGCAGTCGACTCGAGCAAACTCAGTGATATCTACCCGCTAAAGTCATGCGTCGACTACGGGACGCTGTATGCGACACTGTTCTCGCTGGGTGATACGTACTCGAAGACGGCTAATACGTTCTTCTTGAATCCGTAAGAAAATACCGAGCCAGGGCCTTTTGCTACGGACCAACATCGTCTATAACGCGACTTTAGGGTGCTCGATGCGGCCCAAGCTGGCTTTGCCTCACGACCCAACAAGCGTCCACAGCTACTCATTATAGCGTCCAAGAAGCTAAGGTATTTTGCTACTTCGTCCATATCACCGTTTGGCACAATTTGAAATTACACCAACCCGACTTAACCGGCTTCGTAATATCTAAACCTGCGTACATAATCAGGCTTAGGCTGTTCCTTTAGGCCTAGGCTTACGAATGCCCTAACGCTTTTAGGTTATTTGTACTGGGGCTAAAATGTACTTGCCCTTTTACCTAACTTTGCAGTGACTAATGTGATTCTTAGCAGTGCGTCCATTAACATCCCCACGAAGAACAAGGCAAAGGCTCTACGAGACAAGGGGGTCTACATCGTTACCGTCGACTACGGCAACAACGACTTGGAAGGCATCGCTACGCCAGGACAAGCGTACAGCTCTAGTGAAAACAACTTGGACGACTCCCTTGCGAACATCTTCGGATATGGTAAGTACAGCGCAAGTCATAGGGATTGCAGTCGACGCTTTGGACATTTCCGTACAGGGTAATTTTCACCAGTGCCGCAACAATGGGACCTTAGGGACCTGCCTCAGGCATCCGCCCTCAAGTTCCATAGTTGCTAGCGTCCGAATAGCTTCCACTCTGTCTCTCTCGCCTCTATGTCCAGACAAGGGCATTCGTTCAGCCTCCGACACCCGGTACAATACAGAGCGATTAAGAGTAGTACCCCATGAAATAGAAATACCCCGTTTTTTTCTCTAAGAACTACGTGGTAACTTGTTGGCCTGCTATTTTAGAGAGGACTAATTTTAAAAAAATATTTTAAATCGCTCTCACATCTTTCTGTTTTGGCTGTTTTATTTGCCAAACGGCGTACAGCTGAACGCTAGATAGGCTTGGTAGGTAGGTAAGAAGGTCAGCCGAAACAGCCTTTGCTTTCCGGGCGCCCGTACCGCTACGATACGATTTTTCTGAATGCTGGAAACGGACTTAACTGAGACAGGGAATATTTTGAGGAGGTATGTTTATGCCTACCGGATGTACTTGCCTGAGCGCGTAGAGTCTTCCGGTACGCACCGGAAGCTGAGCCTACGGAGAAGTCCCAGAGACAGTTGGGACTCGCATTGTGACGCGAGCTACTGCCAAAACGTCAGCTTTAGCAAACTGCGTGTGCCCGAAGGGACGATCCCAGTTAACGGTGGTGGACCCGTCGACGAACCATTCCGTCCCGTATGCCGACTGTTACGAAGTCCAGCATGGGGCCTCACCGTGGATGTTCGCTGAAAACAAGTGCGAAGAAGCCGGCGGGACACTAGCGGCAGTGAACAGCGTGGAGAAGTTCGGCTTCGTTGAGAGTAAGTTCAGCTTTTTAGGCAATAGAGTGCCATGACATTATTTCCACGAAATCTTTGACCGGCGCTTCAGGCTCCGCTTAGAACCGAGCCGGGTCCGGTTGAAAAAATAAGAAATAGTGAATTACTGAAGTTCCAGAAGAATTTGCATCGAACATTTACCCTTTCTGACTATTTCTTGCCAAAAATCCCTTGCTTTTTAGCTCGTTTTGTATAATATTTTTGCACTGATCTATCAAGCTCCTACTGATTTATGTATTTAGAAGTCGTTAAGTCCGAAGAGCTCCCTGCAGGATCCGACTATTTGATAGGTCTACAGCGGCAGAGGAACAACACATTGGTATGGCAGTACTACGACAATCAGTTGCTACAGGTTGGTAGCTTCAGAATACGTTCATTCAACATGAAATTTAGGTCGGTCATTACCCGCCCGGTTTGAGCAGCACCGGCTACTGTGGTTACGTCAGTCAATCCGTAAAAGGTGCTCCGCAGATCCACTTGGCAGCGTGCAACAGAAAGGCGCCGTACGTCTGTCAATATCGAGCATGTGATTCGTCGCATTTTTGCGAATTGTGATGATTCGGGAAATAAAGATTCATGGGTGTCATATTCACATAATTCTGCGCTCAGTAGTAATACTAAATGCATGTATTTGGTTTTCCTGCGTACAGTAGCGCACAATTTAAGTCCAGAGTACACCTGCAGGATGTGTGCTTCAATACTGGAAATTCAATGACAGGTTCTCACGAGTTTCACCTTGTCACCCCAGGACATGCTTAAAACAGGTGCACTGAACCTTGAACAGTTCAGAAAATCCGCCTCAACTTTGGCCGATTTGCCGTTCTGTCCATCATTGGCTTATGACTATTGCCACAGGCAAGCATAGCGTCTCATTTGCCCACAAACAAGCTGGGCTATTCAGTCCCCAGTGCAACCAAGATTATATTGGATTCTCGGCATCCTTGGCTCTATCTCTAAGGACAGCTGTAAGACTGACTTTTTTCTGCTAGCGAATTTAACGTCAGTAAACGTGAAAATGACAAGCACACACACAAGGCACACAGGGGAAAAAAGCACAGGAGGCACAAGGTTCTATCAATCCTGCACCCGTTCTACGTACGTCAGGTGTTTCTTGTCGTACATCGCTTCCAGCTGCTTTTCGAATTGCTCGAAATACGCATCGGTTTCCGACTGCTGACCAGCAACGACGGCCGTGTATTTTGAAGAATGGCAGAAGCGCATGAAAATCAGCAGTGATATCGGTGGCTGCAGCCATACAAACTGAATTGAAATCGTAAAAAAAATTTCGTTCGTATTTGCATTTGACGTACGTTTGTGATTAGTTCCAGATACGCCATGGAGACGTGCGGCTCCAGGACGGCCCGATGCTCTCGAACCAGAATACCCAGGCTAGAGGCAATTATGAGCAGACTGGCATTGCAGACGTCCAACGGCAGAATGAGACGCAGCGTAACGTCAATGTTCTCCTTTACCTGGTAGCTTTGGTTAAGCGTATAGCCTTCAGAAATTCTAAACCAAATGTGTAATTACCTTCGTGTCTCCAGGGCGTCCCGAATGACTTCGTATGTCGTTGCGTACGAAGGTGGTGTAGGCACGTTTACCAAAATGAGCATATCTACCCCCAACCCTGCTCGGTTACAAATCCTTCCCGCTCCCCGGATAAACGCAAAAGATCCCGTCTTTCCCACCAGGTGATACTGATACATTACCATCCGTTTGGTCCATCTTGCTCGATTCGAACTGCCTTGGTTGTGGGCCGTTGGCACTGTCGCCATACTCTATTGAAGATTAAGTGCTGCGTACGGGTATACAGACTCGAAAAACACAGGCATACAATTTATCGGTGTTCTTAGCGGCCACCCAAGAACCATGGCGTAATCGTCTCTATTACTGGCATTTGCTCGGCAATCCAGGTTCACCGTCTGTTTCAGGGTACAAAGCCGTAGGAAAATAAGCCGGCCTTTGCTGACACTCATCTTCTCACTTGAACGCATAATCCCTATGATAGCGTTTCTTGGCCACCTCGCTTAAGCCTAACCAACGGGACGTCAGAAAATGCAAACCTTTTACGGCGTCGCTTGTTGACTAAAGCCGTCGCGGCGTCAACTATTAACGACAAAGCAGCAAGCGAGAAGGCAATGTAGTTGGAGAGCAATATAAAGCGCGCATTCGTTGGCGTAGACAGTTGCGAATATGCCGAGCCGGTTCGAAACGTTGCGTCCTGGTAGGCTAAGTACAGCAACGTGGACACAAAGCAGAATGTGTAGAGCCACTGAAAAGTACGGGGAGTATGAAGGCTTAAACGTAAAGCGAGCGAACAAATGTCAACCAGCCGGTAGACTTCCTCGACTTGTAATCTGTCGAAAAGGAGAATTCATTGATGGACCTCCTCCCCCTTGCAGTAAGCTTTGAGCAATGTGCCAACCTCCCTCCCAAGCCCACATACTTACTGGATGCTTCCTTACAGACCAACAAGTCTCCTTAGGCCTACAGTCGGGGGCTCCGTGTATCCTGATGAACCTTACCACTAAAACCGACGCCACCACCGCATACGTAGCCTTCGACTTCTCATACGCTGCAGGTCTCAGCGTAGCAAGCGCGCGTTCGATGGACAACGTCATGTGCCAAACGGGGAACGAAATAAGGTACAAGTATCCGATGCCTCGAACGAAGGCTATTTCCGTCGATGAAACTAGCAAATCGCACGGTTCTCGGTACGTTAAGAACGTTGTCTAGAACGCTAGCAGATAGCGGTTGCGATTCTAGCGTGCGTACCCGTACCAGGTACCTGGCGTAGGCTTGGACGGAGTTCACGGACGCAAGTGCGTACAGCACCATGATGTTGAGCAATATGATCTAAAGCGCACGGCTGTTGTTCGGTTTCACAAAACTTTGGAACCGAACCGAAAATGTTAGAAGGCACAATGTCGTTTCGGTTTTTTTACTTCTAGTAATCGCCACATGACGAAGTGGCTGTTTCGTCTTCATTCGTAGGCGATTAGGAATTGTTGTGCCAAAAAAGCGCACTAGAATTCTGAATTAAAATCCGATTCACGCTGAATTTTTTCGGTATGATTGACTAATTTTTTTTGGCAAAAACGGCAAATTTTCGGATGGCTTAGTCGTGCCCGTTCGTAGCGATAACAGCCCTACTAGGATGTCAAGTTTATTCAATGGATCCGTCAATAAAGGCTTAAGTTCTACCTTGATGTTGGTGTGGACCGCAATCCTCATGGACTTCCTCCGCCAGACGAAAATTATCAGAAGAACAATAGTCACCAAATTGACGAGGGTTTCGAGCCCGATAGCCGTACGTAGCAACCAGTCTTTCGCGAATGATTCGGCTAGGTCACACGGAGGAGTGCCAATCATGGTTTCTGAAATCTTTTCTCATGTTTGTCGAATGGTAGTAGGGTAAAGCGGAGCATTCCACTTGAGAGCTGTGCCGACAAGGAAAAAAAATCGAGTACCCGTGCCTTTTGAGAACGACATATTAATATGTATGTCTTGTTCACCAATTTAATTCTTAGAGGCAAGCTTTCTTTAAACTATCGTGATACGCTTGCCAATGGAATAAAGCCACGAGTGTATGTCCTAAGAGCATGAGAGTCTCACAACCTACGCACGTTGGTCACGCTACCACAATACAAAAGTTAGACGGAACGGCTGGCCACCGGCTAGCTTTAGTAACTGCTCTTTAAGGCTCTTTAAGAGGGCAAGGGACGTGAAATACACGAGCCAAAAGAATTTTTAGCCCTATGCAGCGGTAAGGGTCTGTCCAGAAATTATGTTAGTATAACATGGGGGGTCAGCGATTTGTTAACCATTGTTAACAAGAGGGAGGGCGTCAAGGGAGTGTCAACGTTAACAGCAGGCGGTAAAAAAATGCCCGCCGCAGGCGCCGACAAGCGAAATTTTCGCTCGTCATAAGCAATTTTAACCCTAAAATTGCGTTGGTATCGTCTGCAGCGGGCCATTTTATGAACCCTTCCCTGCTTTGTGCTTTGTTAGCATTACATAATTTCTGGACAGACCCTAAGCACTACAAACGCAAAAGTTAACCGGTATGTGGAACAGTCTAGCGACGCGGGACGCGCAGCAGGCCAGCACTTAAAGCAGGCCTCTTCAACGTAAACCCGATATTAGCGCCGGAGAAAACTTCGTCGAAATCTCTGACAACTCGGATGACAGTGACGAGGAAGCTTATGCTAGCACAGTTTCTCGAACCAGAGTTCGTCGGGTTTCCATAACAACATTTAGGTCCCGCTGATTTTGCGTACCCGGACCACCTGTCTCGGCCTTTCCTGTCGTTTTTAAACGTGCATCAACTTAGTTATAGGTCACGTCGTCAACGCCATGTTTACTACACAACGTTCTGTGGACGACGAAACTAGGTTAGTTGCAGACGACTTTTTTGCTTTTCTCCGACGACGAACGCGATAAACGAACGAATCGCAAAGAGCGTAAAAAGGGGCAGTCGAATTCGAACTCACACAAATGAGTGTAGCAGGGCTGGGGATGTTGATTTGGATTTGGAAAATTGGAAAATTGGTCGTTTTGCTTTGGATTTGGATTTGGTTTTCGAAAATCGGACCCATTTTCCGAATTATTTAACCAACTAGTTCGGAAGCTTGAACCTTTTATTGACCAAAGACGATCGCAAAAAGTAATGCCGTTAGTGCAAATTAAAGCGATTTAGTTGACGTTCTTGATGAAGAGCATGTCCTCGTAATGAGTCCACAGAGCAGGGCTGGGCATTTGGAGTTGGATTTGGATTTGGACAATTGGAAAATTGGTCGTTTTCTTTGGATTTGGTTTTGATTTTGGAGGTTGCTTTGGACTTGGATTTGGATTTGGGTTTTTTGGAGAGTCCCCAGCCCTGGAGTGTAGTATACCATGCGATGTGTACTAATCGGTATCGCACCGTGCGTACTGCGTGCGGAAATATAACGGATCCGTGGTAAAGAGGGGTTGATGGCATTTTGGCATGTGCACGCCTTGAGGGTCAGGGATTACGCAAGACCCCCCATCAAGCGATGCGCATGGGAAGCACAATTCCATGTTCTTTCCGTTGCCCTGTCCCCGGGAAAAATCGGCGGCCCTGGGCACGGAGCATATTCCGACGATCGTGCTCATGGCGTGGACTAGTTTTGAGCCGCGTGACTGCTGAAGTAATTGCAGCCCGCAATCAGCTGCGCTATTGTTGAGCGCGAGAGATCTGATGGAAGCTATGATAGTTCTGAACACTCGCTACTTTCCTTAGCGCAACCCTTCCTCGACTCCTTCGAAGCAGCCTTGCAGGACGATCAGCGTGATCAGCAATCGTTGAGGTCGATTCACTGCGACAACCCAGTCCACTTTCGCACTTTTTTATGCAAAAACATAGTGTCTCAACACGGTTACTCGGAGGCTGTGTCATTATACTCAGGCTTAAATACGCATTTGTCCAGTTACACAAACAAGTGGTTAAGTACCTGGGCTCTCGCTAATGGTAAAAGCGAGCTTTTTCCGTTGGCTGGACGGTTATTGCTCCACTTGGCGTAGGCTTGTTCTGCTGGGCGGATGCTTTCTTCGCGTTTTCAGGGCTGCTTCTGCGAATTCGCTTAACGACGATCTCGACTCTGCCTCTTGATGCCGCCCGTTTTAGAAGCTTCTCGGCGTGATCAAACGTCCCGCATTCCAAGTTTCTTCCATCGATCTCGACGATCACATCGCCTTCTTTTAGCCGAGCAGAATCATAATATGTGCCGGCCTCTTCGGTCACTTTGTTAACTAAGAGTGGAGCTCCTACCTAAATGAATTTATTGTAAACGGAAAATGTTGACGAATAAAGTAAGGTAATGTCATGATGTACAGACTTAGACAATACACGTAAAACGATCAATGACGAGAATAGTCTTAGCTAGATTTCCTTCACTTGCCTATTGTACTTTTACCAGTTGGACGATCACCCTAAATGTTGTATACAATTCACAGCGCCAAATAGACACTAAAATTTCATAGCATAAAATAAATCAGAACCTGGCTTAATTTGATCCAGCTAAAAGTGGAAGAACCTACATACATCTTCGCCACCTTGAATGCCGAATCCGAACCCGTCTTTTCTTCGATGCACGACGACCGAGATGAACTCATGCGTGACGTAATCGTCATGACCAGACCAGTTCTTTGCGCGGTCTAGACCACACAGTTCCGCAGACCATTCCAAAAATAGCAGACAATACCCGCAGCAAAGACACAGTGCACAGCACGGAGGTACATTTCCAAGGTAGGGCATACTGGAGGAATGCTGATGCGCCGGGACGTGCGAGTCAAGGAACTATGAGTGGGGTGTGGGGGGATGTGGACTAGCGACGAGTTAATCAGTTCTGGGCTGATTCGTCCACTCCGAGGTATATTAGTCATGCATGGTCTTTCAGTGCTCTGATGGTATGAGGGTAATATGAAGCGATACGCGCATGACGTTGGCCCAATTCCAGCGTTCAGTGCATCGTCGAAGTCGCGTTGTTTTGCCTACGTAAACCGGGTCGAGTGCCTAAGCGCGAGCAGTAGTAGCAAGGCCGTATGCAGGATCTCATCCAGAAAGCAGCTAACTAGCCGTAGTAGGTCCCAGGTTTCTGAAACGCCGAGTTACCGTTGTCTGAGCAAATAACGACATTAAGTTATCCTTAAGCAGATAGGATAGCGCACCTTTACCGTAGAATTGGAAACGACCAGTTTTATCAGAACGCACAGTTCAGGCATGATTCAAGATTCTTCGTTCTTGAGCGGCAAATTTCTAAGCGTGAGCCTTATGACACTCGGCAATTAGTGGGAAAACGGTGGAACAGAGCTGCCGCTTTCCGCGGTGTTGGAAGTGAGGATCGGTGGCGTTACAGAAGTCGAGCCAGCCCGGGCTAAATTACAACAAGCATAAAACATTGTATCGCAAAAGCCGTGGCAGGCGACCGTGTCAAAATTAAAATTCTTCGATCTCGACGATATTTCGCTAGGTTTTCGAGAATTTTTCTATCTTTGATAATTTTAATTTGGGTGCAACTGGAAGCGGTTAAGAGAGAATAAAGCACAAAAAACGGGATATCAGCCGCATTTGGGGAAAAGTTTATCCGCAATTTGTTGAATTCCGCGTCAATGATCGTGGTTCTTACAGGACCCGCGTAACGGGTCCCGTCTTGAGTCTGCCCTTCTTACTTTCTACTCTACAGATTTTTAGACAATCTTTTTTAAGCAAGAGTGAGCACTTACTCGACCTTGTCGAACCCTTCTCATTGCAGCAGCCTGTGATATCCTTGACGTTCGAGATGCATCGAAGGTAGTCGTCGACGTAGTCCCTAGCACCAACGGGAAGACCACCGACGCGTCGTAGTGGCAGCCGAGCGCAGCACATGTTGCAGGCATTTTGGTCGCTTTGCAGCAGCTCATGAAGCGTTCGCCTTGCCTATCTGCTTGCGCATTGATCACGACTCCGATGAGAAACGCTGTCACAAATAGGACCGTTGCTCCCATGACCACAGGTGTATCGGAGCAATATGGTCCTGAAAACAAAGCGTTTTAAGGCCTTCATCGTGCTTGACTGCTGCTTCTTTCTGTTGCCCTAATGGTATGCGCCCCGCTATCTGAATTAATTACACGGAATGATGTAGAGGACGCTACGGCACATAGTTCCCTACGTAACTTAGCTGCAGTCAAGCTAGCACATTAAGGCTGCAAGACAGGCTGCAGAGCCCTGTCCCACGGCTAAACCCAATGTTCTAACTCTTACGAAGCGGCTGATCCCAATGATCCCGAACTACGTAGGACTGTGCCGCACACTTACAGAAGCGTAGAAGTTTATCGGCCAAGGCTAGCACTTATCGCGGCATGAGCAAAGTGGCCACATCAGCGAAGGTGGAGAAGAGTGGAACATCTATCACAAATATACAAGAGGCTATATAGAACGCAGATGTTGTGCCTTTTGTGGGAATTCGTCACGACTTCTTCGAATCTTGAGGGCCGAAGAGAAACATCGCGTCAGCCGGTGTTGTTGCTTCCTTGCAGCGATGGAGCTTGTAATGGTCGACTGTACTGCAGAGAAGGCGCATCATCGCCACTGCATGCATGCGTCTGCGATAATTAAAATCAACCGTATCGTTACAGGCGTCACAGCCTTCCGTATCAGACTGCGCCTAAAGAGCATTTTGATCGAGACTTTAAAGCAAGCGAAACACGAAATTATTCACAAGCACCGGGTTATAGAGCTGAGCCAAAGCGTTCTTTCCGTCCACTGCCCCGTACACCTGTGCAATAGAATCGCATCGCATGAATCGATTCTTTCTTGCTATGCCCAACGGACAATGGGAAATGATGTTGTCTAGTCGCAGCGGGGCGGCTATGATTTGCATCGATCCTAGCGGTTCGAACACCAGACGGTGGATCCTAGCCCTTGATGCAACTGCTATTTGCGTAAATAGTTTATTCGAAGTGCTTGGTGAATTTCCACATGACCTCTGGATTATTTCCGACAATGTTTAAAAGCGTTTATTAACAATAGCAGAAAGATGCACTTGCTTAAAAATTTATCATAAGTACTAACACAAGCATACACTATTGGGACTTGCTTTTCTCATACTTAGTTTCACTTGTTTTTTTACCACTGCTGAGCATTTTGAGCTTTATTCAGCTTTTTAACAGTTGTCCGCCGCCATAAAAGATTGTGAATTGCGTCAACCGCTTTAGCAGTGGTGGTGACGGTGGTTTCCGTGGTGGTGTCCGTCGTGGTGGTGGTTCATGTGATTCCTTCTCTCCTGGTTGTGGCGACTCCGCTCGTGCTGTTCCATCTCGCGCTTCCTCACCTCCCCAATCGTCGCGAGCATGATGAAATCGAACAAGTACGGTTGAAGTCCGCTCACAATTTCCGCGGAACCCTTTTTGGAAAGCGACACCGAGCTGTGATAGACGGCGAGGATGTTGTTCGCGTTGTCGACGAGCTTGCGACTAACGCCCAAAAAGCTTCCGCCATTGCTCGAGGTGTTCTTCCACGTCAGCTGGATGTTCATTCCGGGAACCTGAATGGGCTCGTTCAGGTGCCCAATGACAAAGTTATCAGGCAGTTAATGTAAAAAAATTACACCAAAATTTGCGACGTTGCCTTCGACGGTACATATGCTTGCAAAATTTGGAACATAGTAAAAATGTTTACGATGTTCCGAGCAATTCTAGGAAAATTTGAGTAACGCATACCACAAACGAGTCGTTGTGCTGCGACGCAATCGGTGTCGTGCACTTCTCGTCCGGGTAGAAGACCACTTCAAAGCCACGCACGCAATTCCCGTGCACCAGGCAAGTGCCCACGAGACTGCCATCCATGCGACGGAGTTCCACGTTGGGCTTGCGGCTGAAGGCTTGCGCGGCTCGCATCCTGGAAAGCCCCATAGCATGTTAATACAAATCGTCTGACTTAGCGTTGGTTGTGGTAATTTAGGCCCGACAGAGCAGACTGAGCCTGCTCGGAGCTAGGTAGCGGAGCTAAGGGGCGCTGTTAAATGTTCCCAAGCGACGTTCAGGGCCAAATTGCCCGCATTGGGAGGGTGTCGCAGCCGTTCCGACACATCCGGCCTTCAGTTAGCGGGTCGAAAGTGGTCCGAAGCGGTTGGATCAGAAAGACGCAGGACCGTACTTTTGGTGTTCCAAACCGGATTCGGTGGTTACACAGAAAATTATGAACCCGAGACGACTAGTAGGCCTAGTGGGTTCTATCCAGGCAGCAACTTTAGCAGGGAGGACGTCAAAAGCAGGACCGAGCACACGTAAAGAAGAAGTCGACATGGCAGGGCTGCACTTCTCTTGGATTCGAAAAACCCCATTTCTGGTGGAACACGGGGGAAGTTTACTCGGGTACCAGCTTGGCTCCTGCACAATAAGTGCCGGTCTCTACCCGCACGACCTGCGCTTACTTGACATCGAAAACGACGCTCTTCTTGTCGTCCCGCGTGACGCTTAGCTTCGAGCTTAGCACTCCGCTGCTGTAGAAGTGGTATCGTACCCAACCAGCTTGCGCTGCTTGGGCGTTGGACGGCATATGAGCGACGGCCGATTGGCTTGGATGAGCTTGTGCCGCAGGCATGGGAGCAGCCTGAACCTGAGCAGAGGCTATTGGAAGACCGGAGGCTGGTGTATGAGAGATGGGCGCATTATGGTCAGCACTCTGCACAGACCATCCTATGGACCCGATTGGCTGCATTTACCCTAAACAAGTTTCGATAAAAGCACGTGATGTAAAAACATTAAATGAACGTGAAATGCGTTTTCCGTCATCGGCGCTGCTCGATGCCATATGATTCACGGCCGTTGCGCATGCCTGGAATGAAGCGTCATACAGACTGACGAAGGTCGATCTTTTGTGGCGAAGGTCGGTCGACGCCCCGGCTCGTCAGCAATATCTGCTTATCGCATGGAAGAGGTGTTTCCCGGCTCATTTTACGGTGCTAATGGCCAGGTGGAATTCTGTTTTCAGGCGGCCGGGCATAAAAACAGCAAAAAACTGGCGTAGTTTTCATATATGAGCGTATTCGAGATAGCTAAAGCAGGCAACATTTTGTCATTGTAGACGTCAAACAGAAGCTTTTTATATTAACTGTTTTACTGGCAGTCTGTGGCCACTAGGGGTCGGCTGGACCTAAACAAAACCAAACTCAAAACCAAACTGAAACAAAACCAAACTAAACAAAACCAAAGTAGAAACAAAACAAAACTAAAAATAACAAAACCAAAGTAGACTGGACCTAAACAAAACCAAACTCAAAACCAAACTGAAACAAAACCAAACTAAACAAAACCAAAGTAGAAACAAAACAAAACTAAAAATAACAAAACCAAAGTAGACTGGACCTAAACAAAACCAAACTCAAAACCAAACTGAAACAAAACCAAACTAAACAAAACCAAAGTAGAAACAAAACAAAACTAAAAATAACAAAACCAAAGTAGACTGGACCTAAACAAAACCAAACTCAAAACCAAACTGAAACAAAACCAAACTAAACAAAACCAAAGTAGAAACAAAACAAAACTAAAAATAACAAAACCAAAGTAGACTGGACCTAAACAAAACCAAACTCAAAACCAAACTGAAACAAAACCAAACTAAACAAAACCAAAGTAGAAACAAAACAAAACTAAAAATAACAAAACCAAAGTAGACTGGACCTAAACAAAACCAAACTCAAAACCAAACTGAAACAAAACCAAACTAAACAAAACCAAAGTAGAAACAAAACAAAACTAAAA
>JNEY01000085.1:241540-314104 GCA_020875895.1 Aphelenchus avenae | reverse complement strand
GGATCTCAAACCCCCCCCCCCCCTTGATCAAGGGGGTACCCCCCTGAATTTGGCCTTTTGCCCCTGATTTTCACGAGCAAATTCAGGGGGTATAGGGTCATATTTTTGCAGTAGTACTGAGTTTTTTCGCGTAGAAAGCCCATTTGGTCCACTGAAATAAGTCCTTGGCTTCACCTGCGGCGGGCTAAAACGCAATTTCCTTCGGAAATCACGTTTTATTTGGAAAAATTCCGCCTGCTAAGGCGGAATTTTTCGGGCGATGCTTTCCTGGCGGAAAACTCAAAAAGGCATGTGAAAGGTGCTCTTCTGGAGCGCCAGTAAATCTCGAAATGCCAGGAAAACAAAGCAGAAAAAATACCCCCTGATATACCCCCTGAATTTGACACTTGGCCCCTGAAAAATCCCTGAATTTGACACGCCAGGCCCTGAATCCCGGTTTTGGAGTTGAGACCCCTGCCTCGGGGCACTCAAAGATAGTCCATAACAGTTCAAAGAAACGTACAGAATAACCGCACGTCGGGACCCTTTGCGACATTACGGAGTCCTCCGCTGTCGGTATTGATCGAGCGCAGCTTGACCA
The DNA here is from genome assembly GCA_020875895.1 of Aphelenchus avenae. Taxonomy (NCBI): domain Eukaryota; kingdom Metazoa; phylum Nematoda; class Chromadorea; order Rhabditida; family Aphelenchidae; genus Aphelenchus; species Aphelenchus avenae. The sequence continues at coordinate 313,524 of JNEY01000085.1, read as the reverse complement.
CGGTCGCGATGCTCAGTGCGAGGCTAACGACGGAGCATAACGCGTAATTTAGAGCGCGAATTGCAGTGTAGAGGAGCCACTAAAATTCCGTAAAATGTATTCCGTCCTGGCCCAGTTTCGATGTAAGTTGCGCGAATTCGCATGACTTGACCGCGTCTTTTACTTCACATGCGTATCTAACCTTACACCCTAACTGGACACTTAGAGCGTCCCCACAAGCGCAACGCGCTCTCGCAGACAGGGAAATGGCATTTATGCCTCAATTACTTTTCGTCTTCTAACTCAACTTACATACAATGGCTCTGTAAGAAAAGTCTGGTCTTCATTTTGGGTTTAGGATCCGGTTTTGGTTTTCAGTTCTTAACAGCCGCGCATAAATCTATTTGAGTCAATTTCGATGTAAACAAAAATTTTGTTACAAAGGGCTGTCACACTTACAACATCTCCGCTCAAGTCTGCTCCAATCAGGCCTTCGTCGGACAATTGCTTGACGTAGGCGTCCCAACTGACGTTTTCGTCGATGCAGTAACATTGCGTTAGCGCTAAGATGGGAAAACTCCCGACCCCCAGGGCGATCGCAACGCCCGCGATTGCGGCGACCACTATGCAGACGACTCGCGGCGTCCAAATGGAGTCGTACTCAAGCGGGTAGTAGAATGCGGTGAGACGATTGGCCGCGATCGCAGTGTGAATTAACGGCTGAAAGTTGCTTCCGATGTATTCCACAATGTCGAGTGTCTGCTGAACAGGCTGATAGACTGTCGCTTCGTAGAACTTGTCGTTGTATATTTGGAGGCGGTCCTAAATGATGCGAAAAAATCCAGAGAGAAAGGTGCCAAAAGGGGCTATAGTAACATATACATATGGTGAGCATGAGCAAATATATAATGAGCAATTTTCTGAAGTCTTGGTCATTGGGAAACACGCCATGTACTTCACTTGTTCAAATTCTCTCGGTATCACCAACACAGATGATGGTTTGGCTTTTTGTCTCACTTTGATCAGCAGTAGGCAGTCCACAACTGTGACCGCGACGAAGAGCACGTAGAATGCCTGTCGGAACGACTTCTCCTTGCGTCCACGTCGTAGAATGACCATCGCTACGCTGATATGAAACAGCACGAACAAAGCGTAGACTAGCGTCCATGAAGTTTCGGCTTTCACGGTTTCCCAGTCAGGATAGAGCGGCTCTGTATAGGGCGTCGTCGATGGGGTCATTCTAAAGCACACATAACACTGGCCCCGAGTCACATGAAACCACGCGAAAAAGTGCCGCACTCGACGGTGTTGCGGAATCCCGGCCAATGATTGTAACGTGCATCGTGAGCGGCAATTTCAGTGTTCTTTGCGAGTTAGGCAACGGATCCGTCTAGGAAGAACCATGAACAGTATTTCAGTGATCGCGCCCAGGAAAAATTAGGCATGCCGTCGTCCTAGGCTCAACTGAAATAAACATGACGTGCAGTGCCCGTGCCTAGCCGGACGAGGGGAACGGAGGTCGACGCCATTTTTAGAAGAAATCCCTTAAGGAACAAATATTGAAACATTTGTAGGAACACCGTCCCAAGAAAGTCTTGGGTACATGGAGTGCCCGCTGAGTCCACGGATGAGTCCCAACTGGGACTGTGTGACACGGCATGTCACCATAACTGGTATTCAGTTGGAGCTCGCTTGTTGATAGCGTGACAACCAGCAGAATTTTTCATGAATTTTTGCCAAACCTATTCACTCAACCGGAAATAAGGCCTCTCAGTGTTTGGTTCTCCCATTGCGCACGAAATGACTTTTGTAAGTAAGCGTATTCTTGCAAGTGGTACGATAAAACGTAGTTCCGGTCCAACTAAATGGACTCTCATGTGACCGTGGTAGCTTGCAAGCATGCGCGTGGAAGCATGGCACGTTCATATCCGAGAAGCCCTTTCTCAATGTGTGCCAATATGACGCCGGTGTAAAATTTTTGGCGCATCTCTCCATCGCTTTAAGTTATAGAGATATTGAGGAAACTTGCGTTTTGTTGAAATTTATCTATCCTTGAAAGCCAATGCGTTGTTCAGACTACAATGAATGCCGTTGTCCTTACGAACACGCTTGTAGCTTGTCTGTCTGGACACTCGTATATTGGCTTTTCTCCGTTGGTCTGTATGGAAGCACGAGTGTCTGCTAAATTAACTTGTCCGCGTGCCATACAAATGAAGAGGACAAGCTTTGCAATGCCAGGTAAATATTGTACTGGTTTTCCAAAATGTTTTGATCATAACCGATAGATCTACCTACCATTCATCGTGCGTTAGCGACTTCATTTTGCTCGTCCGCGATTCTGTTAAACACGCTACTTTTATGGCTTATTCTACGACGTTCTCCTGAAAGCCTAAGCGTCTACAAGGGCTTACTGGCGACAGTCTGCATCTGCAACCTTGCATTCAGTATCTTCGCGTGTTACACGCAAGTGGTAAGTGGGGAAAAGGCAGAAAGCTCCCTGGGGTTTCGCACGATGCGAAATATGACGCTATAGTGAGTCAAAACCGTACCGTACTAACCCTTCCCGTACCGGGCCGTACCGCACTTGCGCAAGTCGTACACATCCCGATTCTTAAAGCATGTGGTACGGACGACTCCCGATCTTTAAAGCAAATGAGTTTCAGTTCGGCTTCACCGACGAGGTCGACAGTTGATAGTCGTCTGCAACGGACCTCTTTCGGGTCATTCGCCTGTCGTCGATCATGTGGCAATTGCGGTGTTCTGCACTACGACACATGCTAATCTCATTTGTATCGCTCTTCAGTTTTACATTCGTCAGAAGGTTGTCTGCGAAGCAGAGGTACACCCGGTTTTCCGCAATTAAAGACGATTTTTGGGCCTTTTAGGATAGAGTCTTGTCGCGGTTATGTAGCGGCAGCCATCGGGTGGTGCGTTGCACAGTGTGCAGTTGCGATTTGGACGTTCGACCTCGGCAAACCGAACAAACTCGAGCGGTGGGGCTTAAGCAACTAAGGGACATTGGATGGCATTGATGTCGAAGTCCCGCTTTATGCAACGGTTTCTGGAGAGGTAAAACTCTCTCTTGTTTATGTAGAACAGCTTTTTCAAAAATAGATGAAGGCAATGCTCCATCACGGATTCGGTGTCAAGCACTGTCGCATACTACGTGATCATCACGTCTCAGTATAGAATCATACGCTTCTTGAGCCGGCACGGAGCGTCGATTCGTCCGTCCACTCGTCTCATGCACACATACGTGAGCCAAGCGCTGGTGTCGATGGCACGCACAAAAGGGTCCCAAAAAGTCTAGATTTTATTCTGAATTTTGAACCACCGCCCATTAATTTTAATTCTAAATTTGGTGGGAAAATTCAACAAATATGTCCAAAACTTGAGTTAGCGGCGCTTAACGGCGGAGCACTTTATAGCGTGCTAAATGTCGGCTTCCAAACATTTATTCTGAATTCTAAAGCCGCTCTTTCTATTCCCAATTGTAAACAGGAAAAATCGTCGAAATTCTCAATTCCGTGCAACCTTCGGTCGGTCAGGCACGCACGTTAACAACTTTATTCACGGTAATTTAAGGATGTGATGCCGATTATGCTCATGCTGATTCCGGGCACTGCCTTCTATGCGTTGTACTTCGCTCACGAAACTGCTACTACCGCCGTCTACGACTTGTGCTTGCTTGCATGATGATATCGCTGGCGAATTCGTTCTGTACCATTCTATTCGTCCGGCCCTACGGTCAGACACTACTTAGGACGATAGAGCTCGGACGCTCTGAGGTCGGTCCGCAGCATACAATTGCTTCGTTCAGCGATACGAAAGTGGGATACGTCAAGGAATAAAGCGTGCATCACTTGTTACAGTTTAAGTCCCCGCACTTTCGCGATGAACAGTCCTACTCGCGAAGGAAAATTGTTCGATAATGAAGGTATCTCTGCAAGCTTTACACGGGAGGGCAAATCGCAACAAGACAAGAACAAGTGTCAACAAGAGCTTCAGGCGTTTACCATTTCCTGTTGACCATTTCGGTAGCATTTTGAATCAAGTTTCGAAGAGATTAGTCGTCCCGCCTTCTTAACTTCGAGACATTGAACACGTAAAGCCAAAAATCATCAAATTTTTTAGACGCCTTCGTTGGGCGATGTCGATCAGGGATGGGGACTCGCCCAAAAAAAAAAACCGAATCCGAATCCGAATCCGAATCTACCCCAAAATTCAAATCCGAATCCGAATCCGAAGCGAAACGACCGAATTTCCGAATTACCGAATCCGAATCCGAATTTTCGAAGCTTGCTGTAATTATGATCTAAACGATGGAATAAACTCCGTACGTGAAACGGCCATCGCAGTCTCATTTATTAAGGTAAAAGAAGACCGCTGCAGGCGACGCCAACGAAATTTTAGGCCAAAATTTTACAAATATGTGCAAAAATTGCTCTGGCGGCGCCTAGCGGCGGGCGACGAAAACCGAATCCGAATCACTCCAAATTTTCGAAACCGAATCCGAATCCGAATCCGAAGCAAAAGGACCGAATTTCCGAATTACCGAATCCGAATCCGAATCCGAATCCCCATCCCTGATGTCGATACAAAAACGTAAAACGTAAACATACAAAATACAAACATAAAAGTTAGCCGGTTGTTGTTCATTTTTAACGCGGTTTCGGGCGCTGTGTAGGGGTCAAAACGCCGCACAGAATGATGCCAAAATTGGCCTGTTGCGTATTACGAACAATGTGCGTCTCACGACAAGCAGAATATTATGGTAGAGCGGTTATAGCGCCTCCTGCAACTGTAGTCTAAGATAGCGGGTCTAATTCTTCTCTTAGGGCGTAAATCACGAAAATCGCTCTATTAGTTTGAACCTTTTAAAAATTCTGTATCGTCTGATTAGGCTTAGGCAACTGACCCCCCTGAACTGGACACCGGACCGGACTGGCACACCCGGACCGGACTCCGATCCGCTCCCTCAGTGATGTCAAAAATGTGCAGCGTCTTAGAGCCCAAAACCAAAGGGTCCCCCCTAGCGTTGGTCGCCAACGAATTAATCACTGTATTTTTAATTTGATCGGCTGAAGTAACAATGCATTTACGGGATTTCAAACATTTTAATTTAGTATGGCATTAGCCATTCACGCAGAAATGTTTTGTGTTTCGGTCGAAAATGCCCTATTTTAGTCGATTTTTTTTCCCCGGACCGGATACCGGACTGGATAGTCCGATCCGGAATCTGGTGCGGTGCCAACCCATGCACAACGGGCCTTCCGGGCCTTAAGGTTTTTGGCCGGTCCGAAAATTCCCCTTGGTCCCCCCTTTGGTACTTCCGAGGGTCGAATTTTTATCGTTTATCGTATGTGTAAATATATGATCCTCGAATGCTGTCATTTAAAACAGCCATCGCCGGCGCGCCATAGCGATTTTTTAGCATAAGCCGCAAGGAATAGTCAAAGATTTGACCGGAATTTGTAAATTTCTAGGCTCCTGACCGGGCCCAAACGGGCCGGGCTCGGTCTGTAAACTCGAGGCCTGGGCCCGGCCCGGCGGGCCTAGGGCCCGTTTATGCCTTGCATACCACGGTCGCATTCATGGGTACACTTACCTTTCCATGGTTTTCCGAACCGACTTTGGAAAACTGCTGCGCGCAGCAGGGCTGGGGATTTGGATTTGGATTTGGAAATTTGGAAATTTGGTCGTTTTGCTTTGGATTTGGATTTGGATATGGTTTTCGAAAATGGGACCAATTTTCCAAATCCTTTGGCCCGCCGCTAGGCGCCGCCCGGAGCAAATTTTGACTATATATCTCAAAATTTCACCTAAAATTTCGTTGGTATCGCCTGCGGCGCGCTGTTTCGAACTCACTTTTGTACACATTTGGATCAAATTTGCCCACTTTTCGTCAAAAATTTTGTCATATTTGGATTTGGATTTGGATTTGGATTTGGAAAATTGGTCGTTTTGCTTTGGATTTGGATTTGGATTTGGTTTCGATTTTGGAGAGTCCCCAGCCATGGCGCGCAGTTAGAAATTCATTTACGCGGTTAATGCAGCGTTGCGTTTGCCGGTACATCACGTCCGAAAGCGTGCTGCATTTTACCGTAACCCCGTCGTATTTTTTGATTTAATACTGTAATTTGCTGCATGTGTCTGAGGCTTCGCGCAGCGAGCATCCACCGTCCGCATTGGAAGCTCCCAAGTCCAATGGAAACTTGGCTGGAAATGTCCTCGCGTTCGATGTAAATGCGACAAAATATGCATTGAGATTCGTTTTTTTAACCTTTTTTGTCACTTACGGGCTTCCACGGTAGATGTGGAAGCAGTTCAAACCGATCCAGCCACACGTCGAGTTACTGTAATTTACTGTTTGTGCGCCTTTGAATAGTTGCTTTCTTACGGCGACTACCGTATTGGCTCGAATAGAAGGCGACCCTTAATAGTGGGCGATCACCAAAAATTTCAAAGTTGACTTGTCACAAAGACATGTTTAGAACACGTTTTAGGCCATAACTATTCATCCTAGACGAGAACTTCTTGTCACGAAATTTCGAAAAATTTTGCTAAATCCATAGGGGCACCCTTTACTACTTTCACGAAAGCCTCGCAAATTTGACCATCGAAAAATAGTGGGCGATCGCCCACTATTCGAGCCAATACAGGCACTATGTGGCCGGTTGGTCCTGAGGTCAACGTGTGACCCGCGTGGTCATTATGTGGCACTCTGCGATCCTCTGTTCATGTGCCGTCCGGTGGCGAATATGTGGTCCCGAGGTCCCGTGGTCGCACTGTGTTCCCGATGGTCACCGTATGGTCCCGCGCTCATTAGCGGTCCTGCGTTCAAACTGTGGTCCCGGTGGTCACTGTGTGGCCCAGTGCTTACTCTGACGTCCTAAGGCCACTGGGCGCTCCTGTGGTCACTGAGCGGTCCTTGCCGATTTGTCTCAGTGGTCGCGGTGCGTGCGGACCTGTGGTCACTGAGCTGTCCTCCGGTCACTCTGCGGTCCTGTGGTCTCTGTGCCGTCCTCTGGTCGCTACGTGGTCCGGTGGCCAATGTGTGGTCCGCGTGGCCACTGAGTGGCAGCTGCGTGGTCCTGCGGTCACTGTATGGTACCTGTGGTTACTATGCGGTCGATGTGGTCACTGGGCGGTCCTGTGGTCACTATGCGGTCCTCTGTTCACTGGGCAGTCCTCTGGTCAATGTGCGGTCCGGTGGTCGTTGCGTGGTGTGGTGGTCAGTGTGTGGCCCTGCGTGGTCACTGCGTGGCAACTGCTTGGTCCCTGTGGTCACTGTGCGGTCCTGTGGTCACCGTGCGGTCCGGTGGTCACTATGCGGTCATTATGCGGTGCTGTGCCGCTGGGCGGTCGTGTGGTCACTGCGCGGTCCGGTAGTCAGTGTGCGGTCCGCGTGGCCACGGCGTGGTCCCTTGGGCCACTCTGTTGTCCTGTGACCGCCATGCGGTCCTGTGGTCACTGTGAGGTCCTCTGGTAACAAGAGTCTGGTCGCTGCGTGGTCCGGTGGTCGCAGTGTGATCCCAGTGGGTACCCTGCGGTCCTGTGGTCATTATGCGGTTATGTGCTCACGTTTTGGTCCCGTTGTAACACTGCGGTCCGGTGGTCAGAATGCGGTCCTGTGGCCATTGTGGGCCTCTGGACCTGTCGTCACCGTGTGGTTACGATGGTCACTGGGCGCTCCTGTGGTTATTGTGCGGTCCACTGCTCACGGTGGTGGTCGCGATGTGGTCTCAGTGCTAAGAGTGTGTTCCCGGTGGCCACTGTGCGGCCTTTCGTCATTGTGCGGTCGTGTGGTCAACGTGTGGTCCCGGTGATTTCGTGTAATCCGGTGGTCAGTGTGTGATCCCGGTGGTCACTGTGTGGCCCCGTTGGTCACTGTGTGGTCCCGTTGGTACTCTGCGGTCCTGTGGTCACATTTTGGTCCCGTATTCACACTGCGGTCCGGCGGTCACAATGCAGTCATGTGGTCACATTGTTGTCCTGTGAACCTGTCATCACGAGTGGTCCTCTGCTCACGGTGGTGGTCGCTATGCGATCCCGGTGCTGAGAGTTTGGTCCCAGTGGTCACTGCGCTGTTCTGCGTTCACTGTGTGGCAGGGCTGGGGAATCGGATTCGGATTCGGATTCGGAAAGTCGGAAAATCGGTCGTTTTGCTTCGGATTCGGAATCGGATTCGGTTTTCGAAAACTGGACCGATTTTCCGAATCTTTTGGTATAAACTAAGTATGAATGGGTAGGTGCAAATTAAATGTGTGTTAGCCAATTAATCAGCAAAGGGTCGTCTGTCCAGAAATTATCTTATGCTAACTAAGCACTTTTTGGAACCCCCCTCCTCCTTGTTAACTAACAGAAAATTTTTGGTCATTGTACCTAGTGTGAAATTCCGACTTCAACGGATTGCGTTTGCCAGCATGGGCGAATGAAAATTGGAAGCAGGGAAAAGCCATAAAAATGGGCCGCCGCGGGCGATACCATGAAATTTTAGGGTTAAAATTGCTCATGCCAAGCGAAAATTTCGCTTGTCGGCGCCTGCGGCGGGCATTTTTTCACCGCCGGTTGTACGTTAACACCCCTGTACCCACCTCCCCTCCTTGTTAACAGTGGTTAACAAATCGCTGACCCCCCCCCCTCCCCAGCTACTGCGAATGTTGATAAGGTTTTTTTCTGTTTGGGTTTTTGTGTTTAGTTTTCTTTTAGGCCGATTCCGTCTCGTGTACAATGGACATTTGGTCTTCGAAAAACCAAAAGAAGAGCATCCTCTCACTGAGTCGGAAAGTCGGAAAATCGGATTCGGAAAGTCGGAAAATCGGTCGTTTTGCTTCGGATTCGGATTCGGATTCGGTTTTGATTTTGGGGGCAGATTCGGATTCGGAATCGGATTCGGTTTTTCTTTGGCGAGTCCCCAGCCCTGCTGTGTGGTCATGTGGTCACTGTGCATGTGGCCACCGTTAGGTGTGCGTTGCCACACTCGGCGAGTGTTCGTGGTGGCACACTTGCTCGGTCGCACGATGCTCGCCGGGCATGGCTACATCTGCCGCCCTCACCGACCTTCAGTTGCCACCAAGCACTTGCTAAGTTACGTACATGCCACCGGTGGCATTTATTACATTCTGTCTCGGAAACATGTGGCAGGCATCCCACAAACAGTAAAATCTCCAAATTTTGTTTGAAGTTGCCAAAGCACTATGTCACATACCATGCCACTTGGCAAATTGTTATACACCCCGACACTTAGTGCCATACACCGCGGATCATCAGTCGCCACCAAGCACTTTAAATTACGTGTGCACCCAATAAGTACGCGCCACGGGTGGCTTCAAACAATCTGGAACGCAGCAGATATTGGGAGTGCATTTTAAAAAAAGATATAAAGACGGTTAAAAACGGTTAACGTGGCAAACATCAAGCTGAAATAACTGAGCCACATGCCGCATAGCGCATGTCCACAAGGACTGCCACCTGCGACCAGTTTCAACCAAACACTTCGCAACCCTGGAAATCCCACGGGTGTCATTTATTGTAGCCTGCCACATACAAATATGCCAGAAGGCCACGTGTGTTTCAAACGGAATTTCAGCCGTCCCTGTTTTCGGTTTTCCAGAATCGAAATTTCTGCTTTTCAAGTGATGCAAAGTCGATTGCATTGAACGAATTGGTAAATGAATTTCAAATACGATAATTGCAAATATTTGTGGAAGTTAATGTGGGAAGATTTGGTTTTGCCATTATTATTGGCAGCGCTGCAGGCGGTCATTCCCCGAATTCTTTGCTGTAACCACTGTAAACCCGCGAGATTGATCGCCTTAAGAGAGCAAAAAAAAATACTGTAATGTCGCAAAGAATACAAAGCAATGTGCCAATGAAAGCCTGACTTACTGTAACAAGGTGGATCATGCAAAGGAAATGGCAAGACGAGAGCAGTGTGTACACGCGTAAAATCATAGAGAATCGTTTACGAGGTTCGTTACGAGATGCCATTTTATAAGATGAGCGTAGTTTTCGGCAAGCTCGCGGCTCTCAAGACGACGAATAAAGGTCGGCAAACTGGCAAGATTGGCAAGATTTGACATAAAAAATTCAAGAATGGTCAGCTATTTTAAGGTCTTGTAAATGGAGTGTTCAGTGTCAAGTCCGTTCAGCTTGCCAATAGGCGACCTCTTCCTGACATGTCATCGCAGGATTCCGCTAACCTTCCAATTTATGGCCTGTGCAGCAAGAAGAAAACTTCATTTAGCGAAACCATAACGGACCACGAGGACGAGATAACGGACGTGCTCAGGGACGCTGCCGCTGACAGCCGTCGCCCATCCAGCGGTCTGACAGGTTCGTTGTCGACGCACTGCGACCACCTATGCTTGCACAGCTCACAGATCGTCGCACTGAGTTCTGCGAATACTGCGGATCGCCGTGCGCCAAGAGCGTCGAAAGCCCGTGCCGCGGATTCTGTCACCTGCTGCACGGCTACGGGGGGCGACCAGCAAGCGTAGACGGTGGAAAGAAAACACAGGTGATTTCCGAAAAATATTCTCGTTTCGCCACTTACGACATTAATTTGGGCTTGACATAAATGATACAATCAATCAATAAAATACTCATAAGAGCGTGTTCCGTAGCGCTCAAAACTAGAGATCGGCACGAGGACCCCGTGTCAAACCCCGTACCCGTGGGAGCCCCCCCCCCCGTGCCGTACCCCGTACCCGTATTACACAGCTACGGATACGGGTACGGCCCGTAACTTGGTACGGGTGCCGAACTCTACTCTAAACAGTCTAGGAGCATTTCTACCTCCGTGTAGCAGGTCATCAACCTGAAGAGTGCATCTGACGATGAACGTCCCTAAGTAAGGTGACTGTCTAAGGTATTGCATCTTTTGCGACCGATAAAAAACCCCACTTGTCGGAGGGGGGGGGGGCGGGGGGCATCACCGGACGGACGGTGGCCACGTCAGTGAGCGTGCAGGGCCCTAAGATCCAACAGAACTTAGGTAATCGATGAGACCAGGAGAACTGGGAAAAGATGTATGCATCACACAGCAAAAGCATTTTGCAAGTCGCAGTGACCTCGGAACAAAAGCGCACATTGATTTTATTGGAGCCATATCGTTGCCCTTTTTTCTCGATGAACGTTAGACAAGCGGAATAGAAAGCAGGCGGTTGCCTTTCAAAAAGGGCTTCAAGAAATGAGCAGAATTGGCTTTCCGGAATGCTTCGTTCAGCCATTGCTCTTCATTTGCTTCCTGCAGCGCAAGTTGAAAGTCGCTGCCCTGTCGGCACTGTTCAAGGCCTTTCTCCGGCGGAACGATACACTTATACGGACGCAGCATTCGGCTGGTTCGAAGCCGAGGAGGAATGCCAAGAACGAGGCGGACGTTTGGCCCCAACACCGAATGGTTTCGTCAAAGGCCTTTTGGAACTGCCGAACTTTTCGGTTACGTCGCGCTACTGGACCGGCGGCGGAACTGGGCTAATTAGCGCCAATGACTGGTCGCGGATCGACGGTACTGCGACTATACCAACTGGGCTAAAGGTGGGCAGTTAGTGATGCATTTCAGCAGCTAATGTGTCGTAAAGACTTTATTTTGGGTTAGGATTAACTCCGGCCGAAGCTGCACAGGGATAAATCTCGGAAATAACCGTACAAATCTTGTGGCCAATCCCTCCATTAACCCCACTCAAAAATCACTCGAACCAAATAATTATACTTTGCTGGGCGAGTTTCGTTTCGTTTCGGCTTTGGAGGCTCAGTATTCCACTCCAGTCGTTGGTACTTCTCTCCTGAAGTCGCTTCTAGTCCCCGGCGTCGCCTTGCGACCGTCGGCTAGCACACGTGGCCCGAAACTGACTTCGATTTCCGTTCCGATAAACTGCATTCCCCGGAAGCAGTTATGCCAACGCCTCTCGTAGGTTAAAGCAAACACGCGCCAACATCGGGCTGGGGCGGGACTGGGAGATGCCGGGACCGGGACCCGAACCCGCGGATTCCGGGACCGGGACCATCCAGTCCTGGCGGACATCCAGTAGCCAACTGGCAGAACAAAGTTTCCTACCTGGGCAGGTACTTTTTCTTCATTTTGTAGCTTAATTCGTGCCTCAAAAGTAAAAGCAACTTAGAGCACTCTTGGCCACGTACTTAGGCTTACTAGTCGGATTCTTTCGGTGCGGTATTTGTTGTACGTAGGTATCCGAACGGCCAACTCACGGCATCCGGGCGGTGTCTTGCACTCAGCACGCAAGACGAGCGTTGGTACAGTGCGGATTGTAGAGTCCACTGGGTGCATGGAGTCCGCAGAATAACCCGACATTAAAAATGCTCGGGTTCTCAGAAAGAGCCATTAGGCTAATAGCACCTTATTTAATTGGCGAGGCGATCGAAATGTCGAAAAATATTTTTTGGACGCACATACTCCAAGAGAAGTATACAACGCCAAATAACATGTACAATCCGGATTCCCCCTACGCCAATGGCGCAGCTAGCCTCTGAAAACGTTCTAGCTATCCATAGAGAAAAAAAGTAAATCCTAGAGTTAAGTAGAGATACAGTAATAACTGTCTTTTTCTCGGGCCTCTAGCCTGACCCTCTCGGTGCAGCACAGTCTAGCAGAAATTTCACGGAGGGAGGAGCAAATTTGACTGCCGGACAGTGGAGCGGCGTGACAACGTAACGCCCTCCCCGGGCAGTATAAATGTAGCTAGAAGTTGGCCAAGATCATAGTCTCTCTTCATCGACGTTCAACTGAGCTCACTGAGCAAAAATGCCTTCGTTCAACCTTCCGAAGTGGGAGCGTCTGTGCCGCGAGGAGCTGGGGACCCTCCGCTCCAGTGAGGAGGCAGCGGCGTTCCGTCACATGCGATCGCGGTTCGAGGCAATTTGCCGCCGCATGGTCGAGTCGGACGGGCAGCCGGGTCAGCGGGAGATGCTTCCGTCCACGTCCGGCGGCCGCCGGTCTCCGCCTCGACCGCCGGGACCACTCACTTTCTACCGCTCCACCAAGCGTGGGGCCATGCCGCAGCTCGCGAACCGCATCAAGCGCATTCGCCTCGACGACGAAACCGGCACGGCCGGTCGCCTCAAGTCGCAGATCGTTGTGCCGGTGGATAAAATCCACATGGTCACCAACGACGCCGCCGCCGCAAACAAAATCCTGCACGGCAGGTCAAACATGACGGTCCACACGGTGGACAACTTCGAGAACATGCTGGACCACATTGTGGATCTCGAACAGCAGAAGATCCTCGTAATTGTCTGGCAAGGCCAGCTCCTGCCCGACGTTCTGAAGGATCTGCTGGACTCCGCCAAGCAGAAGTCGCAGTTCGTGAGCGTGCTCACCAACACCGAGACGGAGGCGCACGCGGAGCACACGCAGCTGCCCGACGACGACGACATGCTGGCGGTCATGGGCCGCCGAATCCTGAAAGCCGCCACGAATGCCGGCCTTAAGCCGACGCGCAACCCGATCTCGTGAATGTACTTTGCCATAAAGGCACTCGTTTAATCCTGTTGATACCCGAAAGGGAACGCTCTGTTGGTAAAATGCCTCATTAGAGTACACTTGCAACGCAAAATTTTAAGGAACTAGGCCCAATGGGCACCTACGCCATGCAAAGCTTTGTAAGCCACTGTTCCGAGGTCCAGGCCGGCTCAGTTGGTTCTTATCGTACTGAAAGGCACGGGCCTAAAAAATTTGTTTAGCATCTGCGTTAAGCTTACTTAGCATGCAAAAAACACTAAAAAATCTACGCTGTAGTATGGCAAAAAAAAACACTTGTAAATCTAAGTCCCCGGACTGCCAGCGGCTCTCTTGCGTGGACACAGACCTTAGCGCAAGGCGCCTGACTTGTAAAACCCACGCAGTGCGTGGTCCCCGCGGTGCGCAAGGCGGCGCTGCGGGGCATTTGTTCTCATCCAGCGGCGCGCACTGCGGCGCTGCGCCAATACGGCGCGCACCGCAGCGCTGCACCCTTTTCTCCGCGCATTCTTGCGCTCTCTTCTAACGGCGATGCGCCGATCACTTACACCCATGGGGTGCTTTCTCGTCGGTTCTCGCCGCATATTATGCGTGTTTCGAGCGATGCGCTCGCTAGGGCGTAGCGCTCTTTTTCCGGCGTATGACGTCGGTCTTCTGCGGGACTTCGTGTCCACAACTCAACGGTTTCTCGGCGGCTTGCAATGGACGGCGTACGGCGGAAGGGCGGTTTTTGGCGAGCAATGAAAGGACTGCACTTCATCACCTCGAGCGAGCGAGTTTTCTCCGCCCCGATGTCGACGACCGGAAGTTCCCAGCCGACCACCACCTGCAAGCTGTATGCAAGCAGATCTAGTCATGCGCATGCCTCGCATGTGCACATTGTTCACCAGTTTGCATGCATTTAACGTTAAAAATTGTAAATGCTTACTGGTAAAATAAATGTATCTGTTCTTATCAGCTTAATCTCTGATACAAGCCCTACTGGGCTCTTCGAGATTATCCGATTTTTGGGACCTGGCCGGGTGCAGGGGCTTGCCCCTCCCCGACCGCGGGTCGACCCGACATTGCACCTGTCGTCGGGATCGGCCCATTCTCCCCTCGGGGAGGAAATATGAGCCTTAAAAAGCATTCGAGAACCACGCTGGAAGCGTGTCTTGAAAACGCGTAATGATCGCGCAACCCGAATTCACGGCAGGCAGGCGCGTAAACGCGGGCAGCTTCCGGCATTGCTTGATTCTATACATTTAAAAACCATTTTACGAACTTCCCAAGTAGACTAGAAGAGTGCCGCATAGCCGGAATTTATTACGGATATCTAACACTTGTCCATAAGGAGTACCTCGACCAAAAATAAACGAAGTTAAAAGATTAAAGTGTGAAGGACACTTAAGAGCACCTTGCTTTCGCTCACTACATGCTTGTTAAGCTTGCCTTTACGCAAGTTATACGCAGGGTATCAACGCTGAATGCGCCGGCTTAGGCTACTCCGCGTTGACTGCAAGGCACCGACACCGGAAGAAAGGGTTTGGCGGACAAAAATGAATATCGACAATTTATGCCTACGTCCATCGGCAAATTTGTCCAGTCTGTGAACGAATCTTCATTGCAAGTGAGTCGAAATATCACAATGAAAGACGCAAAAAATTCAATTACGAAAAACACGATTAGTTTAGCATTGAAGAATAGGTCATGCAAAGCACCCAGACGGTCAAGAGGCACTGGTCACTGATATACATTTGGGCTTCTCAAAGGAGAGAAGCATGTGGGCGCAAACGGCTATGTGGGGAAGGCAGGAGATGGGTTAGAAGGAGTCCTTAAAATTCGATCTAGAAAGGGAATCCTAAAAAATCTCGGATCGAATTTCGGAATGTTATAAAAGCTCTCGTTGGGAATCCGGAAATCTCTTTGAGCAACTATGGGTCCATGCATGGCAAGACGTTAATGAGAAAACTGGTCAAGAGAGACGGAATTGGACGGCGGGGACGTGTGGGTGGACGAGGCGGACTGGGCGAACTCCACGTTGGGATTGTCGAATGCTTGCGCATCGAAGAGCGATCCGCCATTCCGCCACCGCCGCCATTTGAGTCGCAGCGATTCGTGTAGGTAGCAGACGAAGTCGACAACGCGATCAGTCCCTGAACGAAGTTTAGAAAAGTCCCAACGAGGCGCAAGACGATTGAACAGCTTACAGCACACACACTGACCTCACACTCTTCGAAACACCACAATATCCCGTCCTATGATTATACGCCTGTAATCTATTCTGCACCATGGCGCACTGCGTACCCCATTTTGCGTAACGGAGCATGGTACGGGACTGGTCCAGTACGGACTTCCGTACCGTACCGTATGGACGCAGCCCGGTACGGCATCCTTCTCTGGGTAAAGATGCACGAGTAGGGGCGTAGGCATACGGAACCGTGTCCAGAGTCGTCCGATCGGTTAGTCAGCGGGTACCGAATATTTGCTTTGTTTAAGCATGCCCCTTACAGCATGAAAAACGCCTTAAAACGGACAGGAGAAGACAGCATCCAGGGAATATCCGTACCGGTTAAGCGGAAGTTTGCTACTTACTGTGCTGTACTTCGAAATGTACCCTTGCCGTGCTGAGTAGTGTTCGGGACGGGCCGTGCGAAACGGCCCGTTCCCGTTTCCCGTGCCCGTTTTTCACGGGCACGGGGACGGGAGGGGTCAGCACGGGCACGGGAAACGGCACGGGGGGTGTCCAGGAACGGCTACCGTTCCTGGACCCGTTTTTTACCTCAAAATTGCGCCGCTTTTGGGGTGGATCCTAAGGGGGACCCTTTGGTGAAGAAAAAATTCGCAAAAGTATGCATATTTTGTAAAAAATTTTTAACTTTTTTCTTTAAATTTTCCATTATTTGTTCTTTTCTACTGCTGAAACCACAATACCTTAAGCACTAATGGCCAAAATGGCTGCTCTGATGAACTTTTTCCTTGAAAATACGGCTTTTTGTGCGTATTTTTGGTTTGGAGAACGGGCACGGGAAACGGATCGTTTTTTTGGCACGGGAAACGGACCGTTTTTTGGCACGGGAACGGGGAACGGCACGGGAGGGGGTAGCACGGGGACGGGGAACGGCACGGGAGGGGTTTTGCCGAACACTAGTGCTGAGTGCTAAACTTCAGCCCCGGATAACTGCATTGCAAAACGGACCCGCAGTGCTGAGAAGATACTTCCTACCTGGAAACCAATGGGTTTCCCATCACCGAAAAAGGAAAAACCCACGAAGAAGGGCAGACAACCAAAAATGGAAATTACGTCTGCTTCGCCTAGACAGCGATCGCAGCGACAAGCGGCCAAAAGGGAGCTAAAATTGATTCCGGAAGAGCCGGGATCGGTTAGCGAATCGGAGGGCTACGATCCTTACCAGGAGGGTGAGGGTTGCCACAGGTCAAGCAGCTCACTTTCGGAGGAAGCAGAGGTCCTAAAGGGACAAACAGATCCACCGGAACGCACTATGGAATTTGAACAGGAAAATTATCTTTTAGCACCGGATTCCGGAAACTCAGAAAACAAAGGGAACCAAGAAAATCCCGTACAATGTTACCATAGCGATAGCGAGTCAGCAATTAGTCTTAGTTCGGACGAGCCACCAGAAGAAGAGGGCCCTTCTCTGCTAAGCCAGGACTTCATGCCTCTAGATGGAATTCCGGAGAGCTTTATCCCGTATGAACTAAAGCTAAAACGGGGAGATTACATGTGCCTGACCCTTCCAGGACGCCTGGGTTGGCTGAGTGGCCACGTAATCTTCGCTTACCTGAGTCGGTACTTACCGCCACTGTTGCGCAAAGCGCTCGTCGTAGATCCGTTCGTCTGGCGTGAGGACTTTGACGTCTCAAAGAGACTCCCGACAAACCCGCCGTTCAAAGCGGATTGGGAACACGTGGTGATTCCGGTGCATGTGAATGGCGACCACTGGGCCTTAGTCATTGGCAACCGAGAGGTCTTCAATTATTTCGACTCTCTGCGATTGACAACGCACAAGGACGTCAGCAGTAAGCTGCAGCAAATACAGAGCGCATTAGGCGCGAATAACGTCGAAGTCGTGACAGCGAATACGGACTCCTACTACAGGCAGGAGGACGGAAGGAGTTGTGGGCCGGCAACATGCCTACTTGCGGTCAAGTGGGCCAAAAACGAGTCTCTGCTGTTCGCGCAAGAGGAGGTTGATGCATGGCGGACTGAGATGCACGCAGTTTTCGAGAAACTTTACAACCCTAATTGGGAAAAGTCAATGAAAGGGAGGGACTCAGGAGCTAGGCTGATATTTCCCTCACAGGATAGCCCTCAAAAAGAGGAGCCTACCGAAGCCGGTATCAAGCTCTTAAAACGGAATATTTTAAGCTCTACTGTGGGCAATGTGGAAACCGTTTCGGATGCTCTTTCAAAACCACCTCAGATGGTTACAGCGCAATGCGTTCAGCCTAAGGTTCAGACACACTCGTTTAAAATTCTTGAAAGCCGCTCCCTCCGCAACAGTGCAGATAAGGCTGCGGATAAGGCGTCCAGCCACAACATTCAAGCCGAAACGAGCCAATGTTTTGTCTGGGACGGGGAGTACAAGGGCAACAAAAAAGTCTGGGTGCGCTCCGACTTGAAAAGACGCCGGTCACCGCCGGCCGGCCGTCGGACGGCACCAAGCACACAGTCAATAAGACGCAAATCGGAGGACAGCCGACCGGAGGTGGAAAAGGGCTCGCGGGCGTCGGGTAATGGCGGCCAAGTGCACGCGCGGGATGGACGAAAGGCCGAAGGGACTACGAAGCCAGTGGCGCCAAGGTCACAAAGGAGGCAGCAGGGGTCTGATCGCGATGAGCAGAAGCAAGAAAATCGGACGGGTGTTGGAGGCCAAGTGCCGCCAGTGAGTGGGCGAAAGACGATTGCAAAATCGAGCGACATGCACGGCTGTCCACGTGAAAACCATCAGAGAGGATTGCAGTCAGCGGGCGCTCGGGGTAAACAAGCGCAGCCGGGAAGGAAAATAGAGGTTCCGCCGTGGAGCAAACCGAAGGCGGCGGTAGAGAAGGAGGCAAGCACGGAGCAGAAAATTTCCTCGCACATCTTAAAGAAACTTGAGGATGCCCAGGAATGGGTAGCGTTTGAGCAAGCTTGCTGCGAATTTACGGATATGATTAGGGCAGCCAAATTTGGAAAAGAGCCGTTCAATCCCAAAAACCTTATCCAGCGCCCTAACAAAAACCATGTCAAGCACAGGGCGGAGGAGCTAGCGCTAACAACCTAAAAAATGCAGAGACTGTACAACAGTTCAAAAAAACAGGCCATGCGTAAGATTCTCACAGAGGTCTCTCCGCAGTGCGACATAGAGATAGACAAAATTGAAGAGTACTTCCGCGAGCAGCACAGGGCTAAAGGTGACCACTCTAGCTGCGACTTCACGGAAGTGCTTGAGGAATCGAAAGAGGTCAATGACCAGTTCGTTAGAGGCTTTACGATTGGCGAAATTAAAGCTGTCTTTCGGAAGGCAAAGGACACAGCTCCTGGACCTGACAAAGTTTCCTACAAGGAACTGAGAGCATTTGATCCAGGATACAGAATTCTTAGCAAGATCTTCAACCGCTGTTTGGACGAGAAAAAAGTGCCGACGGCGTGGAAAAAAGCGGAAACGATCCTCATTTACAAAAAAGGGGATACGAGCAAGCCGGAAAACTGGCGGCCGATAACGCTAAGCAACACGATTTACAAGGTCTATACGGGCTTATGGGCTCAGAGGCTCTCGTCGCTATCGGATACGATCAGTCCCGAACAAAAAGGGTTCTGCCGGATCGACGGAACGGGTGAGCACATTGCGGCTTTAAAGACCGTTGTCCATCAAGTGGTGAACAACCAAGACAACATGACCGTGGCTTGGTTGGACCTAACGAATGCCTTTGGCTCGGTGCCACATGCGGTCATGCAGGAAGCGGTCAAAGCCCTAGGATTTCCTAAGCGGTTCCGCAAAGTTGTTAGAGATCTCTACAGAGATTCTTTCACTTCCGTCAAAGCTAATGGTGTAAAGACCGCGCAGATTAAAATTGAGGCAGGTACAAAGCAAGGCGACCCCATCAGTCCGCTGCTTTTCAACCTTTGCATGGAGCCGGTGATACGCGCGTTTAAGAAGCGCTTCCCGGACGCGCTAATAGTGCAGGGATACCCAATTAGCATTTTGGCGTACGCGGACGACCTGGTAATTGTGGCGAAAGGCGCAGAGGAAATGGCGGAAATGCTAGCGTTCCTTGTTGCTGAGGCAGCGAAAATTGGGCTAACGTTTAACCCAAGAAAATGTGCGACACTAAGCCTCGAAAAGGGCAAAATAGGGCAGGGCGCATTCCAAATAAATGACGTGGAAATCACGGCACTGCAAGAGAACGAGTACCTCGGGATCGACATCGGGCGCCACGTGCGCACTGATCTCACGGGGAAAGCTAAGCGTATTCTCGAAAACTTAAAGAAAATTCGGGATAGCAAATTGGCGCCATGGCAAAAAATTGACGCCATCAAGACTTTCGTAGTTTCCGAGTTAATCTACGTGATAAAGCAAGGTAATCTCTTCCTGGAAGACCTAAAAGGGATAGACTATGCGATCGAAACGGTTGCGAAAGAAATCACAAACCTTCCGCACAAGGCTACGCCACTCCACTACCTACGGGGATCGGTAAAGCAGGGTGGACTGGGTATTCTGTCACTCAAAGAAGAATACCACATTCAGTCAATTGCGATGATTGGCCGATTCATGTACAGTAAAGACGAAAAGCTGCGGAATCTCTTCGAAAACGTCTGGTTCCGAACCACAAAAAAGAGGCTAAAAAGGGAACCGACGCTAGCGGAAGCCATCGACTTTCTAAATAGCGAAACACGGGGAGACTTCAGTTCCGCCAAAAGCGGTTCCGGCGGCGAGGGGCACGGAATGCTCACGCGCATACGTCGCTCTATGAGAGAGTTGCAGAAATTCTTCAAAGTTTTCTCGTTCTCATTCGAAAACGATGAGCTAGTGCTTAGCATAAAGCTGGAAAATGACGCCGACGCGCAGACATTGCGCATGGATGACAAAGAGCTTTACCGGAAACTGCGGCAAATGCTGCAGTTTAACCACATTGAAAAGCTAGGCGAGTATGTGTGCCGCGGGAAGGCGATAAACGCGGTCAAGGACCAGCCTATTAGCAACAAGTTTAACATGAGCGGAACAGGAATAACATTCTCTGGTTACCGCTTTGTGCATCGCGCTCGCTTGGACTTGCTAGTGCTGAATGCGCACAATTATAAGCGGGACAAGGAAAAGGATAAGAGATGCAGGAGATGCGGCGCTGAAAACGAAACGTTACCTCATGTTCTAAATCATTGCCTCATGCAAAAAGTGGCGATTCGGAAGCGGCATAATGCAATCCAAGACAGAATTGTCGCAGCGCTGCCGAATAAAAACAAGCTAGAGGTGCGCGTGGACCGGCGAACGACGCTGCCGGGAAATGCTTGCCGGCCGGACATTGTGACTATCGATCACGAGCGGAAGGAAGTCCGCATCGCTGAAATCACGTCGCCGTTCGATAACGGGGAAGCAGCGATAAAGGCGGCCACTGGTCGCAAGGTAAACAAGTATGACGCAGAGGCCGAGGCGCTCAGAAAACAAGGGTACCGCGTGCAAACGGGAACAATAACCGTTGGTGCACTGGGTGCTTGGTGTCCGCAGAATAACCCGACACTAAAAATGCTCGGGTTTTCGGAAAGAGCAATTAGGCAGATAGCCCCTTATTTAATTGGCGAGGCGATCGAAATGTCAAAAAACATTTTTTGGACGCACATACTCCAAGAGAAGTATACGACGCCAAATAATATGTACAATACGGATTCTCCATACGCCAATGGCGCAGCTAGCCCCTGAAAACATGCTAGCTACCTGACAGAAAAAACGGTAAATCTTCAAATTAACGGCATTATCTAAGACCACTAGGCTAAATGGGGTTACAGCAATAACTGCCTTTTTCTCGGGCCTCTAGCCTGCCCCTCTCAGTGCAGCACAGTCTAGCAGAAATTCCACGGAGGGAGGAGCAAATTTGACTGTCGGACAGTGGAGCCGGGTAAAAACGTAACGCCCACCTCGGGCAGTATAAATGCAACGTGTAGACGGCCAAGATCATAGTCCCTCTGCATCGACGTTCAAGTGCTCACCGAGCAAAATGCCCGCGTTTAACCTTTCCAAGTGGGAGCGCCTGTGCCGCGAGGAGCTGGAGACCCTCCGCTCCAGTGAGGAGGCAGCGGCGTTCCGTCACATGCGATCGCGGTTCGAGGCAATTTGCCGCCGCATGGTCGAGTCGGACGGCCAGCCGGGGCAGCGGGAGATGCTTCCGTCCACGTCCGGCGGCCGCCAGTCGCCGCCTCGTCCGTCGGGACCACTCACCTTCTACCGCTCCACCAAGCGTGGGGCCATGCCGCAGCTCGCGAACCGCATCAAGCGCATTCGCCTCGACGACGACACCGGCACGGCCGGTCGCCTCAAGTCGCAGATTGTTGTGCCGGTGGATAAAATCCACATGGCCACCAACGACGCCACCGCCGCGAACAAAATCCTGCACGGCAGGTCGAACATGACCGTCCACACGGTGGACAGCTTCGAAAGCATGCTGGACCACATTGTGGATCTTGAACAGCAGAAGATCCTTGTGGTTGTCTGGCAAGGCCAGCTCCTGCCCGACGTTCTGAAGGACCTGGTGGACACCGCCAAGCCGAAGTCGCAGTTTCTGAGCGTGCTCACCAGCACCGAGACGGAGGCGCACGCGGAGCACACTCAGCTGCCCGACGACGAGGACATGCTGGCCGTCATGGGTCGCCGAATCCTGAAGGCCGCCACGAATGCTGGTCTTAAGCCGACGCGCAATCCTATCTCGTAATGCATTTGGCCATAAAGGCACTTCTTTATGCTGTTGATACCCGAAAGGGAATGCTCTGTTGGTAAAATGCCTCAGTAGAATGGACTTGCACATGGAAAATTTTAAGGAAATGGGTCCAAAGGACACGTAAGCCTGCAAATGTAGAAACTTTCCACTCCACTGATTCCGAGGTCCAGGCCGGATTAGTTGGTCATTCTCGACTTGAAAGGCATGGGCCTATGCAAAATTTCCAGGTAGCATTTGTGTTGAGCTTATAAAGCACGCAAAAAAACACTGTTGAGCGTATTAATCCCGATTGGGCACATGTCCTTTCTCGCGGTCGCTGACCTTAGCGCAAGGCGCCTGACTCGTGAAACCCACGCAATGCGTGGTCCTCGCGGTGCGCATTGCGGCGCTGCGGGGCACTCTTCCTCCTCCAGCGGCGCGCACTGCGGCGCTGCGCCAATACGGCGCGCACCGCAGCGCTGCACCCATCTCCTCGCGCGTTCTCGCGCTCTCGTCTAGCGGCGATGCGCCGATCACTTACACCCATGGGGTGCTTTCTCGTCGGTTCTCGCCGCATATTATGCGTGTTTCGAGCGATGCGCTCGCTAGGGCGTAGCGCTCTTTTTCCGGCGTATGACGTCGGTCTTCTGCGGGACTTCGTGTCCACAACTCAACGGTTTCTCGGCGGCTTGCAATGGACGGCGTACGGCGGAAGGGCGGTTTTTGGCGAGCAATGAAAGGACTGCACTTCATCACCTCGAGCGAGCGAGTTTTCTCCGCCCCGATGTCGACGACCGGAAGTTCCCAGCCGACCACCACCTGCAAGCTGTATGCAAGCAGATCTAGTCATGCGCATGCCTCGCATGTGCACATTGTTCACCAGTTTGCATGCATTTAACGTTAAAAATTGTAAATGCTTACTGGTAAAATAAATGTATCTGTTCTTATCAGCTTAATCTCTGATACAAGCCCTACTGGGCTCTTCGAGATTATCCGATTTTTGGGACCTGGCCGGGTGCAGGGGCTTGCCCCTCCCCGACCGCGGGTCGACCCGACATTGCACCTGTCGTCGGGATCGGCCCATTCTCCCCTCGGGGAGGAAATATGAGCCTTAAAAAGCATTCGAGAACCACGCTGGAAGCGTGTCTTGAAAACGCGTAATGATCGCGCAACCCGAATTCACGGCAGGCAGGCGCGTAAACGCGGGCAGCTTCCGGCATTGCTTGATTCTATACATTTAAAAACCATTTTACGAACTTCCCAAGTAGACTAGAAGAGTGCCGCATAGCCGGAATTTATTACGGATATCTAACACTTGTCCATAAGGAGTACCTCGACCAAAAATAAACGAAGTTAAAAGATTAAAGTGTGAAGGACACTTAAGAGCACCTTGCTTTCGCTCACTACATGCTTGTTAAGCTTGCCTTTACGCAAGTTATACGCAGGGTATCAACGCTGAATGCGCCGGCTTAGGCTACTCCGCGTTGACTGCAAGGCACCGACACCGGAAGAAAGGGTTTGGCGGACAAAAATGAATATCGACAATTTATGCCTACGTCCATCGGCAAATTTGTCCAGTCTGTGAACGAATCTTCATTGCAAGTGAGTCGAAATATCACAATGAAAGACGCAAAAAATTCAATTACGAAAAACACGATTAGTTTAGCATTGAAGAATAGGTCATGCAAAGCACCCAGACGGTCAAGAGGCACTGGTCACTGATATACATTTGGGCTTCTCAAAGGAGAGAAGCATGTGGGCGCAAACGGCTATGTGGGGAAGGCAGGAGATGGGTTAGAAGGAGTCCTTAAAATTCGATCTAGAAAGGGAATCCTAAAAAATCTCGGATCGAATTTCGGAATGTTATAAAAGCTCTCGTTGGGAATCCGGAAATCTCTTTGAGCAACTATGGGTCCATGCATGGCAAGACGTTAATGAGAAAACTGGTCAAGAGAGACGGAATTGGACGGCGGGGACGTGTGGGTGGACGAGGCGGACTGGGCGAACTCCACGTTGGGATTGTCGAATGCTTGCGCATCGAAGAGCGATCCGCCATTCCGCCACCGCCGCCATTTGAGTCGCAGCGATTCGTGTAGGTAGCAGACGAAGTCGACAACGCGATCAGTCCCTGAACGAAGTTTAGAAAAGTCCCAACGAGGCGCAAGACGATTGAACAGCTTACAGCACACACACTGACCTCACACTCTTCGAAACACCACAATATCCCGTCCTATGATTATACGCCTGTAATCTATTCTGCACCATGGCGCACTGCGTACCCCATTTTGCGTAACGGAGCATGGTACGGGACTGGTCCAGTACGGACTTCCGTACCGTACCGTATGGACGCAGCCCGGTACGGCATCCTTCTCTGGGTAAAGATGCACGAGTAGGGGCGTAGGCATACGGAACCGTGTCCAGAGTCGTCCGATCGGTTAGTCAGCGGGTACCGAATATTTGCTTTGTTTAAGCATGCCCCTTACAGCATGAAAAACGCCTTAAAACGGACAGGAGAAGACAGCATCCAGGGAATATCCGTACCGGTTAAGCGGAAGTTTGCTACTTACTGTGCTGTACTTCGAAATGTACCCTTGCCGTGCTGAGTAGTGTTCGGGACGGGCCGTGCGAAACGGCCCGTTCCCGTTTCCCGTGCCCGTTTTTCACGGGCACGGGGACGGGAGGGGTCAGCACGGGCACGGGAAACGGCACGGGGGGTGTCCAGGAACGGCTACCGTTCCTGGACCCGTTTTTTACCTCAAAATTGCGCCGCTTTTGGGGTGGATCCTAAGGGGGACCCTTTGGTGAAGAAAAAATTCGCAAAAGTATGCATATTTTGTAAAAAATTTTTAACTTTTTTCTTTAAATTTTCCATTATTTGTTCTTTTCTACTGCTGAAACCACAATACCTTAAGCACTAATGGCCAAAATGGCTGCTCTGATGAACTTTTTCCTTGAAAATACGGCTTTTTGTGCGTATTTTTGGTTTGGAGAACGGGCACGGGAAACGGATCGTTTTTTTGGCACGGGAAACGGACCGTTTTTTGGCACGGGAACGGGGAACGGCACGGGAGGGGGTAGCACGGGGACGGGGAACGGCACGGGAGGGGTTTTGCCGAACACTAGTGCTGAGTGCTAAACGTCCCGTTACCAAATGAGCTTGGCTCACCAGTACGGCAAGTCATAGGTGCTCTGGACGCGCTTTTCAGTAAGCGTGTACGGAGTACTATGGTACATTTTACTCATCCTGGAATAGCCGCCGTACTGCTCGGAGTACGGCTAGCGGTACGGAAAGACCACGTATATGGGGAGCCGAGCAAATCGCTAATTTCGCTGTTTTTACTCAACACAAGACGCCACAGCACTAGTCACCACATTGCCACCGCCACCACAACCACTAGCTAAGTGAAGAAGCAAATGTATACCCGGTAAGCAAAGCAGGGCTTGGCAAGCACTCGGTAGCGATTAAAGACGGAGAAGTGTGCGAGAGGCGCATCACTAGGCGTTTGTCGAGCGATAAGTGAAGTGAACACGAAGCCGTTAAGTACGAACGAAGGCACGAACGAACCACCACCACCACCGACAGCGGGAACCGAAGCTGCAGCACGCACGCAGCTCACCAACCTAACCGCAGCAGGCGCTCTGCGGCGAACATCTCGCGCGCCGCCGGCGCCTCGAGGTCCGGCGTTTCGGTGCTGGCGAGGAACTCCTGCAGTGGCGAGTGCTCCAGCACCAGGCCCTGGTTGTAGCGGTCCTAAATCGAGGAAAAGTTAATGACGTTTTCGAAGTGAATAGACAATCAATGCTGCTGGGAAAGACCGGGCCTCGTTTGTCTCATGAAAATGAGGGGTCCTTCTTCCAACAACGTCCCTTTGATGTCCGCTAACTCTCGAACTGAAGGTGACTATCTCCATGTACCTGTCTAAGTGTAGAGCAGGGACGGGCGCCTCTTGGTCCGGAGCCGATTCCGATTCGACTCCACACTTTAAAAACGTTTTCGATTCCCAAAAATGGCCGTTACTGGATGCCGATGCCGATTCTAAGCCTACATGCACACGGAACTGACTGAATAAAATGTATTTTCCGAAAGGAACCGGTGAAATAAGTAGGTTCTTTTGACAGATTGCGATTACAAAATGACCGATATTTGATGCCGATGACCCTCCAACCCACGTTTTAAAGCTACCCATTTTCTCATAAGGGTGACCCTAGGCTGCCCCGTAGTCGTATGTAAGTACATGGAACGCACCTTGACGATCTCGTAGGCGTCCATAATGATGGCGATGAAGAGCGACAGCACGACGTAGATGAACAGCGAGACGAATAGATAGATGTAGATTGTGCCGAAGACCTTGATCGTCCAGTTCGAGTCGTTGATCAAGTAGAACGTCGCGAACATGTCGTCACCGTTGAGGAGCGAGAACAGCGCTTCCGACGACTGCGACAGCGTGCGGAACTAAAGAGACGTTCGTTGGTGCGAAGGACAATATCTTGGATGGGCCTACCTTGATGCTGTACGGTCCGATGATGACCCAACCGGCGATGAGGAACCCGAGGTAGAGGATCGCGGTACACACCAGGAACCGCATGATATACGGCAAGGACTTCTTGAGTGTAAGAATGAGCACCTAAGGAGGGCGAATGTACTGATGGCCTCATTGAAATCGGCAAGATTTCACTTCCGCAAAAGCTAATGTACGCTATGCTCACATCCGTCCCACAAATCAACCGTTGCATAGTTAACCGATCCTCTGTTAAAGGCAGAAGAAGCAAATTGTCTGCATAGAAAAGTTGCTTATCGGATGGCATAGTTTATCAATGGTAGGCATATCGGGTTGAAATGATTCAGGACTGCTAACACCTGCTAGGTAATTTGTAGAGGTGAGTAAAGGCGAGCACGTAAGTCGTACGCAAGTACATTTTTACGCTCTAAGTCCCCTAAAATTTTAGACTGTCCTAAGCCCTAGGAAACATCCTAAGCTTTGTACAAAAGCTGAGTAACTTACTAGGCGAACCAAAAAAAGCAATAGCTTCCATTGACAAGAGGCGACGTCAAAAAAACGAAGTCATACCGGCCCTCTTCCGCCACCAAAACAGCATCCTAAGCACCACTGCCAATGATACAAAGTGCTCTCCTTACATTGTATCCGCTGAAGAACCCGAGGTAGCGCAGCAGACCGATGTAGACGAGCAGCGCGCCGGTGCCGAGCATGATGCCGGTGAGCGTGAAGAGGTCGCTGTCGAAGTCGCGGAACTCGATGGTGACCTTCGAGACGGTCCCGAGGATGATCAGGACGTCGTTGATGACGATCATCACGTACCACAGGTTGAGGAAGTCCATCGTGTCGGAGACGGTGAGCTTCTGCTTCAGCACCGACTCGAAGAAGTCCACCGTGTTCTGAAGCATTGTGCTGAGTAGAGGTCGGCGCTGTGACCCCGTGCCAAACCCGTACCCGTGGTGACCCCACCCGTGCCGTACCCCGTACCCGTGTTGGGTAATAAATGGCAAGCCGTATACACTAACACGGCATAAAACACGGCCCGTAGTACGGCTTGGCCCGTGCAATACGGCTTTTTCCGAGGCCGTGCCGTGTTGCCGTGCCGTATTATACGGGTACGGGTACGGGTTTGGTCCGTACCTTGGTACGGGCGCCGAACTCTAGTGCTGAGTCGGAACTATGCGTACGTGAGGCCGTACCATTTTGAGCAGGTGGGCCTTGACGAGCGCTCGGCAGCATAGCAGCAGCGAAGCGATGCACATGACCAGCACGCACACATCGACGAGGCCGATCAGCACGGTGTCGGTGCTCACCGTGCCAACTAAACGCATAAACGGTTAAAAGAAGTGGGACGCCCTTAGGTCAGGGCATGCGGTAAGCTCTAGTTCCCGCCTTTGAATAGTGTGCTCCACCATGAGGAAGCTAATTCTACCACCGCTACACGGTTTCTACCGCCGTTGGTTCGTAGACCCCATACTAGTAACCCCGGTATACCCTGGTACCGTAGATGGTACTGATTTTTCTTTTTGTTCTTAGGCATCAAAACGGCATAGAGGCACATGCACTACTGATTGTACTCACGGGGTTGCCTGTTTTGCGAGACTACCTAGCCGTATCTCATGCTGCGGCACTCATTTCGAACCGCACACAAAGATTCCGTCGAACTCTCATACCGCTTTAACTGACTGCTAGTCACTAAGGGGCGTAGAATGGTACGTTCACCAGTAAGCGCTATTTCAGAAAGACGTACCTTGCAGGACGCGTCCATTGCACAGGTTCACGTAGCTGATGATCGAATGAAGGTCCACGAAGACCTGTCCCGTGTGCCGCGAGTTGTCGAAGTCGATGGTGATCTGAATTGGCGGCGTTATCACAATGAAGTGACACCCGCGGCCTACCTTGATCAAGTAGCACTCCGGCTTCTGGTCCGTCGACACCGGGCTGAAATGGATAGTGCGCAGGTTGAACTTCACGGAAGCCTTCGAGATGATCAGGGCATCGTCTGGCTTGAAGGTGATGTTGCGGTCGATGAAGATGTCGCGAATCGTCAGCGGATTCTGGATGATCTCCGCAACCTCGATCTGCGTGAAGTTCAGCTTGAAGCATTCTGAAACGGAAAGTTAAGCTTGCTTTCAGGGATAGCTTCGCAATTAGTGACCTTGGCTCTGGCTAAACCACATGCTTAGACCTACCTATGTTGTATGCCTATTCTTAGCCCTACGTAGCTCTCGCTGGCTAAGCTCACTACCACCTAAGACCCTTAGGACGTAGCTTCGACCCTTGCTTAGGCTTATGTCTGCTTACTGCACAGAATGACCGCAGATCCTGGGACAGAATGTGGTTCATTTTGTGCATACCCAAGCCTGCGGCTTAGCCTTTAAACGAAGCTTAGGAATTCGTAGGCCTGAACTTGGACTGAGCTTCAACTTAGGCCCACGGATCACGGTCTAGAACCACTGTTAGTTTACAGTCTGTACGTCTGAGGCCATACACTCTAACGTAAGCTTTTGCGTCCAAACTAGGCTCAAGCATAAGCCGAAATTTAATTTCGCACTGACATGACGCTAAGTGTACGCCGGTGGTACCATAGGCCTACACCCCTACGTTCACGCAACTAGGCATTCGTCCTAGCCAAAATTTCATGTCAGGATTGCCCTCGTACAGGCTGTGAACACGCCTACCGTGAACTTCCGACACGTCGAAGATGTACGTTTCGTTCTGCACGTTGACGTCTGCCAGCCGGTCGATGCACAGCTTGAGCGGCGGGATGTGGAGAAAGTCGGTGGGCTTCTCCAGCGGACCCTTGCGCGAATCGCCGACGTCATCGTTGTGGACAAAGAGAGTGTCGTAGCTGAAGCTCGCGAAGGACTCGTTCCGCAGCGAGTAGTACTAAAGCGACGCGTTGACGGTTACAGAAATTTCCACTTAGTCGCCTACCGACTTCACGATGAACGCGAAATGTTCGATAATCTCGTCGCTTGTGAATACGGCGTACCGACCGGTATCGGGTGGGTAAGCTACTGCATCGCGCTCCGTGCTCCACTGCTTCAGGAATTTGTGCCGCATCACGGTGGCGGTATCCTCGAGGAAGTCCACGTGCGATATGCGCAGCTCAGCGAACAGCACTACCTAAATTGAATAAACTACATAAACGTTTAGCAGCGTGAGATAAAAGCCAAAATGCTAAAGTTATGAGCAAACAAGTTTAGGCAGAAGAGACCGAACAAACAGTAGCGAGAGCCCCAGACAGGTCACAAAATGCATTTAGGTTTAAACGTGATCTAACGTTACTCCAAATCCAAGCCTAAGCGTAAACCTCTGCTTCTTAGCATGGGTCTAAAGGCCACTTTGGCAAGCCTAAGACTAAGACCGAACCGTCGAACTCGCATATTTTTGCGTCTAGTCCTAGGTTTGAACCCAATTCGAGCTAAGCACCGAATAGATTACAGGTAAGCCTAAGTCTATGCTTAAGGCATCGCTACTTAACATATAGGCCTAAGTAAAACGCACCTGTATCGTGACGAATGCCACCTTGAGGATCTGCAGCGCGAGCTTGAAGGGGAACTGCTTGCGGACCTTGTACTTCTGCATCGGGTCCATGAAGAAGAACTTGAGGTGCCTTCGAAGACGCTCACCATGCTGCCTCTGCTCATCCGGCAACTGCTGCAAGCGCTCGTCGTAGTTGATAAATACGCTGAAATCGGGTAAATTTGCTAAGTTTTGAAGGACTTCCAAACTTACTCTTGACCGATTCCGTGTAGTGACGAAGGCCTTCCGCGTCCTTCCATTGACGGTGAGCGTTGGTGTCTTCTTAGCGGCATCTAAACGTGAAAATTAGCGCTTCATTGGCAAGCAACTTCGGTAGCAAAAGGACTACAATCCGGCCGATCTGTTACAAAAGCGAGTAGTCTGAGTCGTTGAAAATCAGCCTTGTACCAGGTCAGCTTTGGGCTTCCAAGCATGGTTAAATTCCGATTTTGACGTCGCAATGGTAATGCGCACTACCGGCTATTTTTGGTGAAATTGATAAGGGAACAACGTCCTAAAAGTGATTGAGAAAAGTGATTGCTATCCGGCTAACTTAAAACTGAACTTTAGCTCGGCTAAGGTTGCGGGTAGGTATAGGACATTTAGTCACACCGAAACCGTAAAGATCATCGTGGACATGCAAACTACGTCGTAATGTGACTCATTAATGCAGTGCGCTGGTCATGGATTAGCGGAGGACTCAACGCCAAGTTTTCCTCGTCGCGGCGGTCGCTGGCGGCGGGCGGACGCATGCGGCGCCGCACGCAGCAGTCGCCGCACTCAACGCTCTCGTCGATGTGTTTCTCGTTCTCGCACTCGCTCTCTCGCTACCGCCCCAAGTCTGCCGTCGCTACTCGCTAGCAGCGAGAGTGACGCGCATCACTCGGCGTAGTCAGACACACTCGAGGCCGTTAGCGGTCCACACATCAGCCGACCAGCGCAAGAAGTATTCTCAAGTCAGTGGTTTATTGACCGTGAGAACCCAATGATTTTTCACGGAACATAACGTGATCAGAAGGTGCAGGTAAAGCGGTGTAGTGAAGGGCAGTGATAAGAAAGTTATGAAACTAAAGGTGGTCTCTCTCGAACATCCAAGACCCAGTCTTAGTTGTTGCGTCGGTTAAATGTCGCAACATTCCTCGCAACCTTGACTGGTAAATTCAAAGAATGACTGATTGTATTATGGATTATGCTTTATAAAGCTCGGTGGAACCAATGACACTTCTGTGTTTGAAAGGTCAACGTCAGCGTAAAAAGTGGGCTTAGACAAGCACAACAGCCGACATGGAACTAGTGAAAACATGCGTACTGGACTGGCTGCCTAAGTGGAGCCAGTGCAACGTGGCGCGCAACGCACACCAAAAGTATCTTGT
Source organism: Aphelenchus avenae (assembly GCA_020875895.1). Lineage (NCBI taxonomy): Eukaryota > Metazoa > Nematoda > Chromadorea > Rhabditida > Aphelenchidae > Aphelenchus > Aphelenchus avenae. The sequence goes on along the minus strand of JNEY01000085.1, from coordinate 281,779 downwards.
TAAACGATTGTCGACAAATAAACTAGATGAAAAGACTGAACCGGCTCACTTACTTCGAAGCTCTCGTAGTGCTTGTCGGGAGTCATAGGCTGCACCTTAGCGACTTTCTGGGAAGCCATGCTAGTAAGATGTAGGTGTGTGAATGTTAGCGAAAAACTTCTGCGCGCCGGAGAAATTCAGGGGTCCGCGGATGCATTAACACCAACGATTTGCGGCTGTTACGTGAGCGGGCGCGGATTTGCATAATGGTGATGAGGAAAGGACGTCGCGCCATGGACAAAAATGCAGGCATGCACGTGTACACAAAGTCTACGCTGTCCACGCTACGTCAGAGGCATTTAGGGGAGCTATTTCTACGCTTCGCTCAGGGTCGGCTGCACAATCCCTCGCGATTCAACAATCACTTTAACCTCATGTACTGAGCTGCATTCAGGCGCAAATGGGGCTAGTTTGCCACTGTGACTGACGCCACATAACTTCAAAACGTTCATGGCCTAAAGCACATCTCCAGTACTTATGGCTAGCGACGCCTCAGCTTTCGGTAAGCGGCTCATACGTCTGAAGCTTAGCTTAGTAACGCGAGGGGGTTCCGGCTAACAGAAAGGACCAATAGGATTGTTCCCCAACATGCTCGGGAAATAATAGGTACGCTCGTTGCGCTTCGCGGTTGCATTTATCGCATACCGGGGCACGCAGTCTCACCTCCACAATTACAAGTACGTTCGACAGCTGTGCAATTCATGACACTTAGGGGCGATAGAAACGCTTATTAGTGCAAACGAACCTATTGTGGAGACCGCGATTTATTTCCTTTAGCGAAAAATCGCTTCCTAAATGAGCCTACCTGATGTGCCGCCGAGGCGTACCCGCTCGTTTCGCCACCACTGACTTCTTCACTATCCGTGTGCATTGGCACTGAGGAGGAATCTATTCGTGAAGGACGCGTAGGATTGGTTGACGGACGCTTTGGAGGAGGCGAGTAGGAATGGCTCCTTCTGCCAGTTGCACCGAGTTGTTGAACATTCTCGCATTCATCGTCACCCGGAAGACGTTCGTAGCCGTCGCGCTTAGCACCCGAATTCAGGAACGAGCGAAGGTTGTCGGAAATATCCATGGCAAGAAGGGAAATAACTCTTTAGATCAGGCGTTTGGTCGCCAAAGAAGGCCACAAGTTGCACTATGAGTCACATCGGGGAAGCACAAAGATGCGACGAAGCACGCCTAAAACGAATAAAAGTCAGCCAGCTAACCGAAACGGTAGCAGCTTAAGAGCCCGCGTTCCGCTTGAGTTTCGCCGTATAGCGGCCAGGACTAAGCGGCGACAACAAATTTGGCTACTTTTAACACCGTTCACGACCTAGCTGATTTAAAATTAGTGATCGGTTAAGAAAAAGGCACAAAAGATATGCAAACGGTCAGTTCACGAACCTCGAAAAGCCGGTATGCGCTGAATTTGCTCGAAAACTGTCCGATATTATCGTGTGATTCAGCAGTGATTAAGGTCAGCCGGCAATCCACTGATCAAACAAGAGCCGTGCGGCTATGACGTAGTCCACGGGGCTTGCGCCAGAGACCGACGAATAGCGTTCGGTAAGCAGGGAGTCCGACAGGGAAAGCAGCGAGGGAGAAGCCGCCGACAGTTTGCCTTGTGACAGCGACGCCTGGACCCTTTCGTGGAAACGTTCCGGCCGCTTGCTCATAGATTATCGATCCTCGGCGGTGTGAAACGGTCGGAATTGTTTATTAAAAAAGGTGGCATAGCACGCAAAGGAATGCCTGAAACCATGGGGCCGTCAGGTATTTCAACAAAGGTGTCACCAGATAAGACCGCGTGGTACTATCAAGCAAACGTCAGTTCACCTCCAGGCATAAATTAAAGGTACCAAAAGGAGCAGGATACCGTATTCCTCTGAATATAGCCCCTCGGGCTATATTTTTCGCAAGGTCTCTCCGAGGGGGGCTCTATTTAAGGGTTGGGCTATATTTTTCAGATGCCCGCCGTAGGTGCCGGCTCAACAAAAAAGGCCTTTCAGTAGCAAAAATTCTATTAAGAATTGGGTAAATGGGATGAATTTGGGTGAAAACTGGTCTTAGTTGAGCAGTCATCGCCTAATAGACATGCTCTGCACTGTTGTACTGCTAGCTACCTATGTTTTGACTGCCTCTAAGGAACCTCATTGTAGGTATACCTCGAAAATTTTGGGGTGGTGGGACTCTATCCGAGGGGGGGGGGGGGCTATAATCAAAGAAATACGGTATCACAGTTCGCCGATTTTATCCGGATCTATTCAAAGCTGTACTGAGCGCACACGACTGCAAAGACGCAGGCATTTCAAGCAAAACTACGGCTCGACTAGCTTCAGCATTTATGCTCATACCAAGGCTGGGCACATTCTTTCTGAGTACCAGGACCCCCAGAACCAGGACCTGCGCAGCTCTGGCGCATACCTCTGTACTGGTCACCTCACTACGGGTCACACTGCCGACCGCCATCAAATTATCAGTTGAAATCGTCGTGGAATAGAGCTCCATATTTTATACACGCGTTCTACTCGAACAAGTTGAGCATTTCACATGAGAGTACGTCTATACCTTGGGCAATGAGTAGGAAGACGAAGAAGGTAAAACACGTATGTATGCCTAGTTGTACTGTTACAGGGACAACGCGTAAAAATGAAATGAAAAGAAGGCATTGTATGCTGACTAATGATGTTTGCAACAACAAAAAGCGGAGATGTCGTCGGAAGACGTGTCGCAAGGTGGACGCTACGGTTTTTGGACGGCGGACGCTAGGAGCTTTGAGACCCAAGAGTGCACTCAAAAATAGCCTGTCTCGGACCGTTAATGCACACTGCTGCCCGAAATAGCGTCGAGTGCGACCATCGGACGCGACACCTGGTACCTTATCACACGTCTGAGCTATTTGGCCAAGAACCAGTCGCGTCATCGAGCCGCCAGAAGCGATAACGGCGCGAGAGAATTGAAATTTCGTTGAAATCGTTAAAAAATGGCTTTAAAAATGAACAAATAGTTAAGGGTAATGGACCTGCTGATGTTGCCTCGAATAATTCTAGGGCTGAAATTCACAGACTGGAACTACCCTACTAGTGGCTAAGATTCCGGGCTTAGTTTCCCGTACAATGGCATGTTCCTCAAAGGCACAGATGGCGGTTAGCGAGAAATGTTAGACTCTAGAAGACAGATGCTTGTGGAGAGGCAAGGAATACGACTAATTGGTGAACTCATGCGAAGACGATGATCCGCTGAAGACGGACGTGGATCTCGTCGAGTAGCCACCGGAATGGTTTCGGTAGGCGTCTTCGTCGAAGAAGTATTCCATAGCGGACCACACTTCGTCGTGCTGGAGCCTTGCGAGGAATGTCGCACGTAGCTGGAGCTCGGCGTCGCTGATGATGCGCGGGTTGATCATCCTCGCGGTGATGGTCTCGGCGGCGTAGAGCCCGGTAACGTCGTCGAGGCGTCGTTCCAAATGTTCACCGAGCTAAAACGAACTCGTTAAACTCTGTAGGCGTTGCTCTTGTTCGGAAGTAGATAGAAATTTATAAGCCAGGTAGAAAGAATTTGATGCATGGCTCTGCATCAAATTCTTTCTACCTGTGACCTCGAGATTTTTTTATGGTACATTGACGAAAGAGACGTCGGTAATCGGCACTGGTACCCGACTGATTACCCCATTCAGTACGCCGTACCGCACTGACTGTCCTTGTACAATACCATTAATTCAAAGCGTACCGTACTGTCGTGTTGGATCTCCTCCCGTAACAAATACCGTATCGTGCTGACCTCTCCTGTACCGTATTATGGAAGTACGGTACGGCCGTACCACCATTACACTGGCCCATCTTTAGCCACTAGAGATCTGTAACTGGTACCCGTACCGTACCGTACTACCCCTCCCCCCACCCCTTCATACCGTACCAGGTACGGAAGGGTACGGGTCAGTGGTTCAGGAAGCCGATGAGAAGAACGAGGACTTTGAACCCCACTTGAATGCGCTTCTCTCTGATCATCTCACCGCCTGATTACAAGGGTCCGCAACCCGTGCAGGCGGTACGTACTGCGTACATACCGTACTGCCGCACTATAGGTGCGGAGCACGGTACGGGCGGGTCAGGACAGTACGGCTTTTGGTACGGGTACGCTCGGCCAGTACTGAGTACGGTACGGCTAATACGGCCCGTACTAGTAGCGTACCGTATTACGGCCCGTGCTGCCGTACGAAACGGAATATGGTACGTGGTGGGCTCAGGACAATACGGGGTTCAGTACAGCACGGAGTACGGGTGGCATACGCGATCTTTACTAGATTCCCTTAAAGTCCATCGTGGCGCTACGTAGCGTACCGCATTTAGCGTCGAACTGAAGGACTTCTTCAACTGTCGTGCGGTCCATCCCATCGCGAGTCCACACTCTTCCAGGAACGCCTTCACGTCTTGACCGAAGCGGAACAGCGAAATCGAGACCACGTTGGCCGCCACTTGCGGTGTCGGTCGCTCCTGCGGGTCGATGCGTAGCATGCGGTAGACGACCTGCTTGACAGCGTTGTCCACCCGGCGCGGCAGGGACGGAAGGTCTTCCTCCGAGTAGAGCTCGCTGTTCATGCGCGAGTAGAATGGATTCGCTCTGAAATTACAATAAAAATTGATATCTTCACAATAAACAGTGTAACTGGCATGCTCCTTGGGGGAAGTGTCCCGGAATGATCTCGATTTCATTGGAGTTCGGTGAAAACAGTCGGAATATTGGGATTCAGAGACACGCTTTGAGGGGAGGAAAATCCGTATTTCACTCGATGCCCTCCGAAGAGCTTACCTTGTGAAGATCTCATATCCGATCGTTGCAGCAGCCCACAAGTCCGCCTTCTGGAAGTCCACAACGACGTTGTATCCTGGCCGCACTCGACGGACTTCCGGTGCGCGAAGGGAGAGGTTTCCGCCGAGGTCCACGCTGTCGTCGGTGTACCGCACGGTCCAGGAGCCCTTCGCTAGCGATGAGCCGAAATCGCTGAGCACTAAGTGTGGGACTTCTTCTAAAAGTTAACCCATTAGAGGCTTGAAGAAGAAGTGAAAGCAGAAGAGTGCGAAACGTTCTTACCCTCTAAGTCGAAGTCCAAGAGGATATTGTCCGACTTGATGTCCCTGTGGCTGATGAGATGTTCCTGCAGGAAGACGATCGCCTCAAGGAGCTGCCCGAACATCACGCGCCCGTGCCAGTAGTTCCTCGGTCGGGTTAGGACGTACTCTCGTAGCGTCATTCGGTACCTGAACGGCTTAGTTGGCATAGTGCACGACAACAGCCTAGCAAAATTTACTCACAACGCTGGCTATGACTTAAACTACCTAGGTTGTGCAAAGAGCTAGGTTGACTCGAGTCGGCATAGAATGTTGGTTACTTTTTTAATCGGAATTAACACCGGATATCGGTCATATCCTGACCGGAATCGATAATCGGTATCAAATTTTGTAACCAAAATCGGCTCCTGAACTTATGGTGCTATGTACATAGCGGCCGCCTAACCTACCTCTTCATGACGACGAACAACGTTCTCGGTTCATCGACGACCAGCTCGTAGAAGGGTGCAGTGGGTAGTGCTTCTGGGAAGAGACGCTCGGCTTCGGCAAGAATGGGCATTCGGTCGACGAAAGCTGTGTGCATCTTCACGACGTTCGGATGCGTCCGTCGGAGTGGTTTGAAGCTAAAAGAGTAGTAATATTCAATGAAAATCAAGCCGTCTACGGCGGTACCTACTTCGCCATCCGTCCAACAAGCGCGTGCTTCGGAAGATCTGGCAGCGGGACGAGCTCAGGAGCCATGTCGTGCCACAGGTTTCGCTCTGGCGCATCGAAATGGTAGTTGAACATGATCTTCAGCGCGAGTGGGAATTCCTTGCTGACGAGCTGCCACTGGTGACGGCTGCGGTCTGCCGCAGCTTCGAGCTCCGTCTGGCGGCGTTTCGCTTCGTAGACGGCTGCGTTGCATCCGCATGCGATGTAGTTGCCTGAAAGTAAAAAGACTGAGACATGAAGACAGCATTTGTACGGTCTTCCATCATTCTATGAAACTTAAACATGTGTTCGGAGCCTATATCGACAATCTAAGCCCTACGCAACAAACCCTGCTGCACATTGAGATGCCTTAGTACCTTACCAACCAGTACAAGCTGGCTTCCTGTACTTCTGGTTTGTACAAAACTGTAAAATTCTGCGACACCTTTGATAACACCAACAACAACAACTCTAGGCTGACAGCGGAGTCTCTGCGGCAAAGGAAGAATCAGAATTGGTGTAGTCATGCTTGTGGTTAGGAAGCTAACGCTATAAATCGATGGAACCCGTCTTTCGGACCAATGCAGATTGTCTTCGGAACAGAAGAAAGGTCACCCGATCCCGGACTAGTTGCTTTCGTTACGTCGACTACAAGCATGTGGCTTTGTTGCCGCCTATCCTCACTTGCCATGCTTACCCAGCTCGTAGCCGTCCAATCGGTCAGGCATCGTCGTCGCTTGCAGCGCTCGATTGTAGCGGACGTTGCTGCCAAAGAGCCCTCTAACGCCTTCCAGCAGTCCTCCAGGCGGCTGCCTCTTCAGCCGTAGAAGACCCTGGAACCGTCTGTGCTCATCCTGCTGTCGCTGGAGCAGCATGTGGTGGTACGGAAGTGCCGCGAATGGTCGGACCCAGAAGCGACTGTTCCGTAGGGTTCCTCGTACCTAAAGTTGCTGCGGATTAGCCGACTAATCTGTCGAAAACATACCATTCGAAGGAAGACATTTCGCGAGATCGGAGTCCGAGGAGCACGTAAGACGGTCCTCGGAACAGCTTTTGCGACGCGTCCACCGCTTGTGACAGTCTTGAGTGCCGGAAGGATGCGTCGAGGCAGTTGGTAGGAGAGCACCTAAAAGCACAAATGTCACATTGCACTGTTCATAATTTGTTTTTTGTCGGCAAATCGTAATTTTGCTAGGGTATACCGTTGCTATGCAGCAAAATGATATGGGTTTTCCAGTATTTTCGAATATTTGCTAAAACCGAATGTGCCCATGGCCACAACTTTTTCTGGCGACCTAGAACGATTTCTTTTGTGTCACTGGTTATGGGCTTTCCGAAGAGAAAACAATGATTTGTCTGGGCAAGACCTTGGGCTTGTGGGTGGAACCTGCGTCGTTCTAGGTCTTACCTGCTCCCAGAAGCGGACCGCCACTTTCCCGAAGCGTCGAAAAGACATTTTCGGCTGCTACACGTGGGTCGGCGGCTCACATTAGCGAAGAGGAGTGCAGATGGAATTATCACAACATGCGGCAGTGACGCGACCTTTGCACCCAGCGAGGACGACACATGACACAAGCCGTGGAAGTTCGCGTCGAGACCCAAGAATTGGCCACATGCCAAGCGTCCGCTGGTTTGCGTAGCGTCATTAGCAAATACGACAATCGGGAAAACACGAGGGAAAGTGGAAATAATGGAAATGCGAGGAAAAACTGCAACACACTCGTAGCGGGGTCTGTAAAGCGCATGGAAAATGAATGGGAGAGAGTAACCAAAGGACTACATATTTTCACAATACTGGCTGCGAGGCAGTAGAGAGGGCACCCGTGCCGTGAACACAGCCCTTCCCGTTAAGCGTGCCATGAATCACGGCACGGCACGGGTTGGCGTACGTAGTAACGGTTCTCGGCACGGTCCCTCAACTGGTCGAAGAACGGTACCGTTTTAACCATAACCGCCCCAGGCCAGTACCGTTTTCCGGCACGGCTCATGACACTGAGGGGGTCGTCACGGCACGGGGCTTGTATGCGTGCCTCTACTAGGCAGCGAAGACTGGGCATCGCAAGGCGCTTGAAACAAACCCACTGAAAGCGACTCAAATCTGACACAGATATCGAGCCAGTACCCATGCAATGTCTCATGACGGGCTAGTTTTCCACTTCCTAACCAAAGGAATTTTACGAGGTTGTTACAAATGTTATGGGAACATGCCCTGACGGCGCTTAGAGGCGAGACACTTCATAACTTACCTTACCTCGAGTCCACCCAATGCATGGGGATGTCAACCACCTACCCACGTCCCTTTTTGCCCTTGGTAACAGTAAAATTACTCGTGGGCCGCAGGCGAAAATATGAGCTTATTTGACAGAAAGATGTTGAAAACTGATTTAAAAAATTGCGAAAAGTATGAACTTGCCGGGCCTTCAACCGGGACCGGGGCCGGCTGGCATTCGAATGCGGCTGTGTCCATGCGTTACCGCGTCATAAGGACGCTGTCGTCACCCTGCAAGCCGCGCAGCGCATCCCTGCGCCGTGGGAAACGTCACTCACTCGGTCGCGGTGCTAACCCGCGCCACGCGCCATGCCGCATAGCACCAACCACCGCGATCCGCGCCTGCTTGATCCGCGCCCTTTTCCCCGAGGCCAATGCCGCCATGGACGAGGGATGCCATAGCCCGCAGAGGGATCAGGACCACGAAGCTAACCGATGATCAAGCCGACGGACATGCCGCGCATCCGGATCGGTCACCGGAGGGCCAAGGGACTATTTAAGCCGGGGTTGCCTCCCATCCGGACGATCAGTTGGGGACGCCCGACTCCAGCTCTAACCCATCGCGATTCCACAGCTAGCACGCTACTGCATACCGTCAGATCCACGGACCGACCTTCCTCCGTTACTCGAACATGAGGCCCGGTACCTGGCCCTGCCCGCCTGGCCTAAGCCGCGGTTGCACAGGGTTGCTGTTCAACTATTGGCACATTTGTTGTTGCGCCATATCCAACGTCCGCATCGACGCCGCATCAGCCCGAACGTGTATTCCTAATGCCGAGCATAAAAACGGTTAGCACTTTTATTGGTTGGAACGCGTACCTGTACAACCATGACTCTAAGGACAACTAGAAATCAACAATAAATACCGTCCACTATGCAAGCTACATGTGAGATACTGTTCTACGCTTGAGATGTGCCTGCATTCTGCCCGCTCACCACCGGAACCACCACGCTGTCTGACGTCGTCGCATTCTCGCCGCTCTGCGACTTTAACGATCCAGGCAGCGTCGGAATCTCGCTGTACCGCTGGAGCAACCTTCTAAACCGGTCAGTCGGTGCGAAATCATTACGAAATTAATTAAAACGAATGGAAACTCACTGGTTTTCAAGCGTCTGATGAATCTCCTTGTGCTGCCGTGCGGCGAGTTTTTGCCTAAAACGAAATGGTTAATTATCGCAATGCACAAATGGACCAAACTATGCACGCTACCAATTCCGGTGTTCCTGACGTGGAACGTTTGAACGCAGAAGACGGACAACTCTACACTAGGACCGTCAAGTACTGCCCTACAGTGCAACACAACACCGTTTTTACGGACGGAAAAAGGTACGGAGGGAGCAGCACGGACATAATACGACACATCCGCGAATTTTCGCGGCGTTACCGTTCCGTCCCGTTTCGCTTTTTTAGAGGTGAACTGAATGTGGAGGGTGAGATTGGCATGGAAAACGACGCAGGAATCATCACCGTGGACTACTTTTCATGTCCGAACTCACCTTCGATATGAATAGTAGTTGTAGAGAAGCCATGCACTGCTGAGAAAGATGTAGACGAAGAGGGCGACGAGTACCAGCGGGAGGAATTTTGACCAAACCGCTTCCCTCGTCTCCTAAACCGATTTTTCGTTAGAAATCTGCTCAAAGAAAGGCTGGGAACATGAAAGTTCCCGAAAAAAATCCATCTAGCAAACTGACTTCATTATATCTGAGCTTCGCTCTCTCATTGTCGACGATTTCGCGCAGCTCACCGGACAACAGGACGTCGGGCAAGGAGAGCACTGAGATCGTTCCATTCGTCCTGAAAACGTTCCCTGTCAAAGGCGAACTTTCGGCGTCAAAAAGCACTTACACAATAGTGAAGTTAGTAGAGTCGTAGTCGACTACTTCGCCAGACATAGCCGTATGCAAAGGAGCTCAAAGCAGCTGTTCAATCAGGTCAGCTATCGGGCCGGTAAAAGAACCATGTGTACGCACGAGAAAGTCTAAATCCTTCATTATAATTTCAAGCAAGCAGAAATTGTGAACAACATACGCGATATTGCTAAACAAACACACCTTGTGGGTTTTTCCACGGAGCACAGAAGTGTATGACCCCCCCCCCCCAACTCGCAAGCAGATAATGGTTCATAGCAAAACAAATATTTTTGAAAAATTGGGGGTAAAATTGACCAGCTCACATGGACCCGGTCAAACTTTATGCCGACGGCCGGGTTCAAAGCCGATTGCGCAAGTTTCTGCTCGCAATAAGTCAAGACCCCGCTAGCGGAGGATCAAAGAGTCGAGCACGGCGGCCGCCCGTTCAAAGGGTCACTAGCGGGTCAGATGAGCTGCGAAGGGCGAGAGCAAGCCGACAAGCGGTCGTAAATACACACTTGTCGATGTCTGAATTGTGTAATCCGATCAGTTAAGGGGCAAACGAATGAAGCCTGAGTTAATTAAACGAATGCGAACTTTTGTAGCAAGCGACATGGAAAGCTTAACTGCCCCGTCGAGCGCCGAAAACGCCGAAGAAAACGAACTTCACTTCGCAACTGAAATAGGGGCAGCGGTTCAAAATAGACTAGCGGTATGAGTGAGAATCGTCCCTCCTTACGTTAGGATGTGTCCGTTGTGCAGAGTCTGATTAGAAATGTTTCATATGTAACCCTTCGATAAGTGGAACTAGGCCTAAGACAACGTCGTAAGTCGTCGTTTTTAACGGGCAGGTGTACTTGACAATACATGTAATTGAAGCGTTAAATGATTTAAGCAAAAAAAAACCAGAGTGTAGGTAAAACAACAAAAAACAAAACATGCGTCTACTTCTTCAGGCCTATAGGGCTAGGTCGCACAGAAAGGAAGCTGCTTGCTCAGGCATCCGCCGCTGGGCCCAAAATTGCGTTCGGATCATCGAAAAAAGCGTAACAACCCGCGACAAGTGGCGCGCGTCAGCGTGGCCAGCGGCTTAGCCACCGACCGAACAGCGGCGGTGTCCAAAAGGTTCGACACCCGTTTCGGATACCACACCGCCAGCACCACTTGCGCGCGCAGCAGGGATTTTTCCGCCGCCGCCGTCACTGCTTGTTGCCTTGCGCATTTGTGTGTTTGCGAATGCGCTCGCGCGAAGGCCACATTCGCGAACACCCGCCCGAAGCGACTCGACGAGTTAATGGCGGGTGTAAACAAGGCGGAATTCGGGGCGAAATACGCGGCTTCTGCAGTTTCCGCTGATGCTGATGCTGCCGCTGTTTTCGGGATTGTGTTCGACGCTCAGCGGTGGCCGGGCGGCGGGCTGCTAACGGGCGGTCACCCTCCACCCTATGGCGTGTTGCCACCCGGAACACCCGAAAGGGCAGACGAGAGAGCGCTTAAGGTAGCCAGCTGTGACTGAAAAGACAAACAAAATCCAGCAGTTTTATTTAGTTTGCTAAGCAGAGGCGCCAGCGCTATGATTTAGGGCAAACATCATGCCATTACTTTGACAGAGGCGCCGGTATCAAGCTCGACAACAGGGCTCCGGTATATTGTGAGAGAAGATGGGTATGTAGATGGTTCCGCTCAGACAGGCTACTACCGTGCAAACACGACCCATGTTTGAACATCACGTGTCCAGTATGCTCACAAGGGCCTGGTATGGCAAGACCTTTGCTGCGACATGATTCCCCTTCGAAAAAGCCCATAACAGAAATTATGGCGGCAAATCAATCACGATTTCGTAATAAATGCGTTTAAATATGAAGCCTCTTAAAAAGTTCCAGAGCGGTCATGGCCGGTCACATGAACCCTTGGACAGTGGGACGCCCGTAAGGGTAAGCCGGAATGCTACCGGGAGCGCGCTTAAAAGCCTCGGACTGGACAGAGCATTTATATTGGCCGATTGCGGCCTGAAATGCAAACAAATCTCGCAAGAGGTTCCGAGCGGAGGCCGATGCAAAAGCGTACACAAACTTTGACACTCGCGTGCTGAGTTGAATGCGATGAATGAATGTCGCCGCTGTCCTCCTCCTCCTCGAACGTTAATTATTTCGGACGGCGGCGTCCGAATTGAGGTGTCTAAGGTTCTTGAAATGGTGCAGGAATGTGGGGGCAAGAGGGACAATGTGGATTCCAAGAAGTTATTAATCGGGAAGGCCCCCATTTGTAACGGACAAAGATGGCTCCTCGGAAAGGTTTGCATAGACCTGCATTATTTGCATCCTAAAAATTTGTGCCAAAACAAAGTGATTAGCGAGCCACCACAGGCGGAGAGCATAACCTAGGTTAGCCACGGCTGATACCCTCTACAGCCTATCGCTTTGTTATCCACACTAAACACATGAAGAAAAAGTCAGGCTGATGTTACCGTCCTAGGTCTTACTAGCACTTGCCACCACAAATAAGTGGAGGCATCTGATGGTGGAGGGGAACTTGAAAGTAAACTGGGATCTGATGTCAGGGTAGATGATAATAGGTTATTACCAATTTTCTACCTTATCTACGACATCCATTGCTATGCGTAATCAGTCTTACTGAAATAAGCGACAAGGGAATGCCTTCCGCAATCCCAGTCCTGGACAAAAGCAGAAAAACGGACACACAGTCGTCGGGACCGGCGAATATAAAGGTCAAGCCTGCGATAGACCAAATAAGATGGCTGACAAGGGGACCAAAAGAAGCTCTCTGTCGGTTAAGGACAAAAAATCTTGTGAGACTTCCGTTTCTAGCAGCTTGCCTGGCAACATGTTTTTGTTGAAAAACATGCGTTCACCAAAACCGAAACGACGAAAGTAACATCGAAATGGGCACGTAAGAACGGGGCGGATCCCATTAACAACAAGCGGGCCCTATCGGATTTCACCTTTGACCTCGCGGTGGACGCTTTTTCCGCCACTTCCGCCTGCGTCGTTACGTCAAAGAACGGGTGATCGTTTTGACGGACGGAGCGGCGGGAAATCATCCCGGCCGGCACACGGCCGGCGTCAAATGTTTTTTTCCCGACCCTCTGCAATTCCAGGTAGCCGAATTTCACTCGCCCACTCTCCGGCCAGGCCGTCCGGAGATCAATGCTCACTACGAAAGCTACGTGACAAATTGGCTAACATATGTCCGCGTGAATCGGACAGGTGTTTTGGGCGCGAAAATACGTAGGGTTGAGTCGTTGGCTTTGTGGTCAACAAGATAGTAATGCTGCGACCAGAGAGGCCAGCGATGGGTGCTGCGTGACAAGCATCATTAAGAAGGTAGCATAAAGATACGGGTTGCAGGCTTAGTGGAGACGCCTTAGCCATTGCATTCCCGTCCGAAAAACCGCCATCAGAGGTACTTAAACCGTTGCTATTCTTGATATTTAAACTTCAGGAAGCGGCATGCGACTGTGCACAGGGCACATTTTTGGCCATCATTTCCAGCTTTTTCGCGTGGGATTGCAGGTTTTGGTCGGCTTAGACATATCAACTAGCGATGGGGCGATGAGGGATCTACCGACTCTATCGTCTTGCTTGCACCATAAACCACACTGAACGGTGCACTAATAGTATCTGAACGTGCCTTTTCTCACGATAAGCGACTTGTAAGTACGTGAGAGAGCAGGAACGCATAAAACAATTGTACGCACTTTTTAAAAGCGGAAAACAAGGGGTTGAAGCTTCGATGACAGAATTTTTCATGTAGCAAGTCCAGTGCAAACGTTCAATCATCCGAAAAAAAGGCCGTAGAAGTGGCAGAAGCTTCAGGAAAGAAGCAACATTTGCAAAGTAGCAGAAAAGTCACCCCTGATTACGTTGCAACATCTGCCTCGATACCAACGCTTTTCAACTCATTTCGAAAGCCGATCTATGTCTCCGCGACATCTGGCGCCACGGAATGGCATGCAAAAAATGGCCCGTTCATTGAGACATCGCGAAGAAAATGAACGACGCTTTAAACAATTTGACTCGAAGAATACGGCGCATGATTGATGGGGTCAGCGGAGGATTATGACGGGCAATCAATGACGCAACGCGGGACGGAAGTAGAAGAAAGCTGAATGGTCTATCGCAGATCGTGATCCAAAGTTTGACCTCCAATTATTGGCGCCAGCTTAAGGCAAGATTAAACTTCTAGAACTTGGAATTGGAATCGCTGTTAAAACACTGATCTATCTGGCGGATAAACTCTCCAAGAAAAGAATATTCTTCGCAAAAGGGTCTTTTTCATGCGGCTCAACAGCAGGAAAGTTCATTCACGAAAAATTCAAATGATTCATTTGACGCTTCATTGCAGAAAAGTCTTTCAGATGAAGGTCTCTGCAGGAGCATCCCTCGGAGGGGTACACTGGACAAGGGTGCACAGGTAGTACGATGGAATAGTACGGACGCGGAAAACGGCACGGAACAGAGTACGGTTCGATTAGGCTTGGAAGTTCGCTGTCTTCCAAGCCTAATATGGGCAGGTTCGAAGACACGCAGAGTGAAGTTGATGACAAACGGAAACGAATTTTGACCAAAAATACAGGGTATGTTGCATGCAAAGGGGCGTCGGCATGGGCCCTGCAAAGCATGGTAGAAATTTGTTCGACACTGTGTTAGGAAATTCGATGTTGACGAATCGAGAATACTTCCAGAGAGGTGCCTTGCCTTCCTCGACTACGCTCCGTTGCACTTGCGCTTTCCTGACGGGAGAGGGATGGGCCCGTAGAGAGTGACTAACGCATGACGAGAATGGAAGGAAGAGTGACTGTTGTCTTAACGGACTATGCGTCGGAAAACGTGACCCTTAACGGGCGGAATTCGGCAGAAAGAGTTCGCGAAAACCGTTTTCTTTCGCATGCGCAATAACAACTCTTGTAGGTGCGAAGCAACGGAGGCTCCTATATTTGGTGCCAGGGACTCTGGATCTCACATTTCGACCACTTTGATTTGTATTTCGCAGGTTACAAAATCGACGGATATAATTGTCCTTTCGGCGTTCCTAATCCTAAGATGTTGTCTGTGGAGCTTAATACGCCTGCCGGACCTTTTGCCGGACCCAGAATACCAACAGTTTAACAGGGGACCAAAAATACGGGATATAAATTACGGGTAAGCATTGTACCAAAAAGGGAAATTTTTGTCGGGTCATCGTTCTACCGCTTTTCGTTGTGTGACGGTAGTAATTCTAGGAAAGACTTCCACCGATTGTCAGAAGTTTTCTTCGCAAATAACTGAAGAAAAGTGCGCCGGAGGACGCGTCATACCGACTGGAAGCAAAAAGAGTCAACGAAATGGAGCCGGACGGATGCGACCCAACAGAACGCTCCGGGGGCATTAGGTTGCGCAGCACGCCGCGAAAATAGCAGCGACCGACGCCCGGGCGCTAATGACAAATTGCGCGCCTTTTCAGCGGGATATCCCGCTGGAGCGCGGCGATCGCGACGCTCTCTAATGGTGCGAGGGTGATTTAAGCGGGCGAAAGGCGCGCGGGATGAAAGAAGGATGAATTACGAGCCTTCTGGGCGTCGTCGCCTGGCGACTGTTTGATCTGATAAGGGTTCGAAGGGTCGTCAAGCTCCAGAATAGGACTACCTCGCATGAAGAGAACGCAAATAAGTTCATTAACGCACTTAAGCATCGTATGCTATGACTGGTGCAAAAAATGTGCTCAAATGGGGCAAAATATGGGAGTATTTTGAGAAAATTTGCCGGATCGGGTAAAACCTTCAGCAGATTTCGTCTAAAAAACTATTCACACAAGGTGCTAATGATCGGGACTTATACGATGAACCGGACTGGAACCCACAGCATCCGTGATTGGGCTGCCTGCTACTGCCAAAGTACAATTTTATTCTAGTTGCGACCACACCGCCGTTCCAAAGCCGGTAAATTGCGTCTTAAGAGTGTCCTTCGGCGGCGTTCCGTCGCCTAAAGTACCTGTCACGCAACTCTGAGCGCATAAGGCACTCGCATGCGCTTCGAACTAGAATGATGTTCGGGCACGACGCTAGCGCTCTTAGAACAATTTTGCCCCGGTCGCGACCGTGTGCCCTGAACGGTGGACCGCAATTTGAGGAACTTTTTTGTAGACTTTCTGTAATGGTTCAGGTAGTTCGTTGTGGGGTTGGTATAGGACACACGTGTATCGCAGCATTTAAGTATGCTACGCCTACAAGTCCGTTGTGTGTGCGACTGTACGCATGCCGTCTTTACATTCAGCCGTTCTGCACGGGCAAATTACATGCATCTGTATGGGGGAATGCTTCCTGCGCCTGATTGTACACAGCAAGGCATACTGTTTGGACTTTCCAGCGTCCGGTAGTATGCGGTACTGCTTGGTACGTAAGAGTGAACTCAGGCATGTCCTTAGCATGGAATGCGGCGTGCTTTTCAAATTTTCAAATTTCGGGTCGTACCAGGCCTACTCATTTCGGATGAACCGTCACATACGCAGAACTATGTTGTCTCTTTAGCAAATATGTACCTTGCGTCGGCGAAAGAGACACGCAGCCTTAAGCATATACATGCGCCTGCGTGCGCTGCCAACAAAGAGTGGTCGCACGTAGGTTTATCTCATACACAAACGGGAAATCAGCATCCGAGAAGAGTTTACCTTTATGGACAATGCCACATTACATGGGTTTATTTTTACCAACCAACACTAAACATATTTGGCATACAGCACTATACTGAATATGCCCAAGTTCACGGCGGTCAGTAGTGGCAGATGACCCATATGGCGTGAATCAAGCCGGGGACGTATCCGCATATCGTCAGGAGGATGTTCAGGGCAAGCTGGACGCTGCAGCCGGTCTCGAAGAAGACGCCGATGGGCTAAACATCAGCGTATTTCAACAAGGATCTACGGCCGCATACTAGTCGGCACGATCACCCGTACCGTAAGGGTCTGTCCAGAAACTATGTTAGCATAACATGGGGGGAGGAGGGGGGGGGGGTCACCAGTTGTTAACCCCGTGTTAACATAGGGGGGAGGGGTGAGTCAAGAGGGTGTTAACGTTAACAGCACAAGGCAAGATAACTCCCCGCCGCAGGCGCTGACAGACGAAATTTTTGCTTTAATTGAGCGATTTTGGCCGAAAATGTCGTCGGTATCGCCTGCGGCGAGCCATTTTTTCTTCCTGTTTTCGTTGAGCCGTGCTGAAAACACACTGGATAAATCGGACCGTTGAAATTATAGAACTTAAAATGGACAAAACGACAAAAATTTTTTTTGTTGGCAAACATAGGGGTAGGGGGGAGTCGGTGGGCTGTTAAGAACTGTTAATGAGGGGGGAGGGGGGGGATGGTAAAAAAATGCTTTGTTAGCTAAGATAATTTCTGGACAGACCGTAAAGCCGTCGCGCCCTGCTCCGCTCGTACCTTAAAAGCTGTAATCACGGCTACGGTTTACGTGTTTACGAGTTCGCCCCGTCGTGGCGAGCTCGATTCCCCAGACTCAAAACTTTTGGGATGTCAGAAAGTGACTTACCGGGATGATAATCGAGCAGATAAACTTGGGAATATCACAGCACGTAAGAGCCATAACGCTGGCACCTTACCGACTTTGCGAAAGGATTCGAGGGTTTGTGACCTGTAGCGAGTAAGTGCCTCGCGTAACGTTGACAACCATTAACTGCCAAGAAAGGTTTCCACCTGCGCGGAGCACTTGTTAGCACGTACGTGGCTTTTATGGATTGTTCTTTGATGCTCTAGGAAAATGTTTCGCGTTTAGCGTCTCGCAGCTGCTTGACGTCATCCCAGAACTGGGCCTGCGTTTTAAGCCTCGACAGCATGCGAGAAATCGAGCCGCCGATAAGGCTAACGAAAGAGAACAGAAGATCATCATGATTGTATTCAAATTACACAGTCAACTGTAAAGTACACACACAGACGTTTTCTTTCACGGTTGCATGAAATGGTGAACACGAGAATGACGAGTCTGACTTTTAAAGGGCCTTGCTCCGCCGCGATAGACCCATTGACCATTGACATTGACGAGTACCGGGGACCTGGCACGGCTACTCACAGGCGAAGTAGTCTGAGCCAGCGATTGCAAGCGCTACGTAAAATGTCTCTTTGATCGGCGCAACCAGCATTATCTTTGTAAAAATTTCGCTGGGGTTGCCGGCTCTGAGTTTTTTTTCTGTATGGGGCTGAGGCTGAAGCTTAGGCTGCCACTTGTTGTTTAGGCAGAAGATGTTGCTTATTGAGTAGGCTTAGGAAACAATATATACCGGAACACAAAACAGCGACCGTGATTTGTGCCGGGACACAAACGCTGGGACACAAGTTATGGGAAGGACAGTACCGGGTACAAAATACTTGAAGCTTCTGAGAGTCTGTCGCGGCCGATCCTTGGGAGGGGGGCAGCGATAACCCACAGTGTTTCTCGACGATGTCTGGCACATAGTCGAAACCTACGCCATTGAGCAGGCAGACGCCTGTTAGCAAGGTCAACTACATGGCCGAGTTCATCGCCAAAGACACCCATTGTCCTCTCAGCGTTTCCTGTTCGTTATCAGTAGCCTAAATCATCACGGAATAGCTTAAGCGTTCCCGTCACGTAATATGGTCAGTCGGCGACACTACGCTGAGTAATCCCAGTCACTGAAACTAGACAGATTAAATGTTCTTAAGCTAGCAACCGCTCGCATTTGACTCCCTGTTTTTAGTCCGCTGGATTCTACATCACTTAGCCTGCGAATCCACTAAATTGCTTTCAGCTTTCACTATGTCCTTTGTGTACGGAACGATCAAGTCGCACTGTTTTGTTTTGCTTTAGTTTTCTCATTGTTTTCCACGTCCTGAACGCGTTTTTAGCTTGCCTTTATTGAACACTAAGCATGCCCTTGCACGTGAAACAAGTGGTGTACCATCAGCATGGCGATCCGGAACAGGTACAGTTCAAAACATCCCATGGGTCTTTAAGCTATGAATCTTCCATTCGATGTTGTCATATGAAACGAGTTCTGTAGGTCCTGAAACTCGAAGAAACTACGATCTATCCGGAAAAGATGGCCGACACTGAAGTTCTTGTCCGGTGGATAGCTTCCCCGGTAAATCCTGCCGACTTGTCGCATATCTCTGCTAAGTACGGAGCCAAAGGGACGTCATTCCCAGTCGTACCGGGCGTCGAAGGATGTGGCGTCGTGGACAAGGTAGGCGATATCGGGAGACCTACATCGAATAATAGCAGCTAGTACTAAGGGTGTTGGATAGTATTTTGCGATTTTCTTCTGGCATATGCATGGCAAAACACGGCCGATGTCAGAAGGTAGTTTGGGCCCGCACTAAAACGACTTCGATTCACGTTTATTAAAACTAGAAAGGACCGGCTTCGGCGGCCTTGATGACGTTTCTGCAATTAAAGTTGATTTGTGTGAAATGACTTTCCTGTTAAGAGGTCTGAACTAGAGGTTGTCAGCCATGCCGTGAAAATTTCCTGCCTATGTTTTACGGAGCGGCTTTGCGTCACCTGGATCTCAGCACTGATTGCTTCATGGCACTGCCCTAAATTTCTGCCCTTTTCCGTGCCGTACCGACCCATTTTTATGCGGCTTTAGTGCAGCGGACTGCACATTCTTAAAACACGGGCCGGCTGTAATTTTCTCAGCGCGGGACGCCTCACGGCACCGGTTGGCTCATGGACCGGGAGGGTATCCGACTCTCTACTCTGAACGCACAAAGGGCTATGCAGATTTGCTTGCTTGCACTGATCTGGACTTTCAACCAGTCCTCGTTTTCAGATCGGCACAAACGTCACCACCGTGCGGGTAGGCGATCATGTCGTTCCAGTAGGGCCAGTTGGTACCTGGCGTACGCACGGCATTCACGCTGCCTCGCAGTTGATGACGTTCGCTACGGTCCTGCCGACGATGACGCTAGCGACGCTTCTCGCTACTCCTCCGACCGCCTATCGCCTACTAAAAGACTTTGTAGAGCTGAAGAAGGGCGACGTTATCGTTCAAAACGGCGCCAATTCCGCTGTGGGAAAATACGTCATTCAAGTGCGATTTGACTGCTGTGGCAAAGCACAAGATTTTGTTTAAGCTTGCACATTTCTGGGGATTCAAGACGATCAACGTTGTCCGCAACCGCCCGAACATCGTCCATTTGAAAGCAGAGCTGAGAGGGTTCGGCGCAGACGAGGTCTACACAGAGGACGAGGTACTGACGCTTCTCAGATCGGGGATGGATGGGTTGTGGTCTTCCGGTCACCAGAAAAATCCCTCCCAAAAGGGTAATTTGCGCCCCGCTACAGGCGCCGCCTAGGCTAGGTTTAGTCACAATCGTAACATTTCAGGCATCCACGTCGGTAGAATAGCCTGCGTCGGATTAATTTCAAGCTTTAACTGGCCTCGACTCGACTGACTTTGGAAAAGAAGTTACGATTTCCGGCTTGAAATAAACGTCCTTGGTCAAGATTCGGGGAATTAGTCCGGTGTTTCTGTGGCTACGGTCCCGGCCGGTGGCGGTTATCAGAAAATCTGGCCCATCCATGTCTCGTACACGTAACTCTCGTCGTTTGCTAAAGCATTAGAGTTCGTGTTATCTTTTAGTTTAAGAAGCTTCCTGAGAACATGCATGCCAGGCTAGCGCTTGACTGCGTTGGTGGAGAGAGCAGCCTTCTGCTCTCGTCGACGCTGGTACCCGGTGGAGTGCTCGTCAACTATGGTTCCATGTCCGGACAGCCGGTCCAAGTGTCGCCTAGAGACCTGATATTTAAGAACATACACGTGCGAGGATTCTTGCTCAAGAACTTCTACGAGAAGGCTAGCGTTGAGGTATGTTTTCAGCGACGCGCTTCTGCCCCGAAAAATTTATTCGTCGTTTAAGAGCATGTTGTTCTTTAGGATCGCACTGAGACGTTCGCTGAGCTTGTAAAAATGTTCAAGGAGGGCGCAATAAAGACGCCGACTTACAGCGAGCACCTCTTGGACAACGTCGCCGAGGCTGTCAAGGCGTCTCGCGCTTCGACCAACTCCAAGCAGATCCTTTGCATGTCGCAGGGCAGACTATAGATGGTGATCGACATGCGCAAACTTGTCGCGCGCAACAAATATATCTTTTCGGTGCAAAATTTGATTCATAATAAAAGTTGTACTTGGAGAAGTTCGGTATGTCAGGCATTCTCTTAAAACGTGTTGCGAAACCGAAACCTGCTAAAAAACGATCGTACTCAAACACAGGCGAGAATGACAAACTCTTTTAAAATCAGTCACAGCAATTCATGTTTTGCCTTGTCGCAGTCGAGAGAATAAATGAAAACGAAATTACCAAGAGTCTCTACCAGAGAACTTCTAGCTGTATAAGTTCACGCCGTCGAGATCGAACAGTCAGAGTTCGGCAACGACGTTGATCCTTGCCCCGCGATGTGTCCAGGAATACACTTACCGCTAAAACGTGGAAAAGCAAAATCCGAAATAGAGTTGGTGAATTTCAGCTGGAACCGTGCTGCCAAATGAATTGACTCCCGTAGGCCTGGCGTACAAACTTTCTACCGGTTAGGTGGGTTGCAGGATAGGCTTTGTCGCTGCTTGAGAAAAACGTCGTCGCGGAAATACTGGTGCCCTACGTGACGGACTCCTGTTACTAATCACTTCCAACTTAAAAATGTCATGGTCCAAGACAAAAAGGCTTGATGCACCTTGCGAAGCGCTTTCAAACCCGTGTCGAAAGCCGATCTACGGTTCTTCGGGGAAATTCAATAAACGTATTTATCGGTTGCGCGATCTTCCTAAAATCGCACTGGCGGATCCACCCACCTGGCCGTAAAGCCGGCATTATAGCTATAATTTCGACCGCCATCTCGGTCCTATAATTCCGACCGATTTTACGGCTACAATTCCGGTTCCGGCCCTTAATTACGATCCGGCGGCATATAACTACTTGACATTTGCCGGAACAACGCGCCAAATAGACAGTACAGAGTGAGTTGCTTTAATAACGAGTGAACGAGGCAGAACAGATGCCGAGCGACAGTGTATTCAGAGAAGGCCCTGGGTATCTTGCACGTAAGTGCCGCAATTACGGCAGTAAATCTTGTGACGGTGGCGAGCGCACTCCGTGATCGCAGTGTTAAGCTGAGCAGCATTGTAGGTGTACGGGTCGCATGTGAGGCACTTCAGATTGTGGTCCTGACAAGGGTGCAGTGCACGCCTTGCACGAACAACGAAACGGCCAGGCATCTTCTTCACTGCAAACCAGCGGTAGAGCTCAAGACACTCCTAAACTGCTACCTATTTAAGGATGTCCGCGGTGGCTTCGATTTTTAAATGCTTCCAGATGTCGGAAATTAGAACCGTAAAATGCGTAAAAAAAATTACCTTCTCAATGAGGATTCCCTAAGCTTCTGGGCCCTCCGCGAACATCTGAATGCCCATCAAAGAGAACCGAAGAAGGTAGAGCGATTCGCCGAGAGCACTGCGGAGGCATTCGGAATCACCGTTTTGTTCTCACTTAAAAGGTAAAATGGTGCAGAAGGTTTGAATTCTACTCGCTTCATCTTTCACGGGTCATTGCTTACCGTTTGATCTTTGCCTCCGCCCAAGCCACGGCCTGAGAGTAGACAGAGGTCTCCTTAGCTTTCAGCGTATCGCGCGCCAGAATCTTCGCAAGGAGATCGTCGCTGAGCTCCAAGAAGTCGTCCGATTTCAGGAGGCTCTCTGCGTTATCGTCGATGATCTCGAGACACCTAGGAAGAGAACAGTAAGCAGTCAAGCCCTGCAGTCCATTTTTTTTGCCTGTAATGAACTGTTAATTGATCGAGATTCATAAGGGACAGCATGAAGTTTGGGACTCGCATTCGCTCTTTAGTGAAGGCACAAACATGGCCAGACTTTAGCGGGTATGCTATGCGTGACTCTTACTTGGTCTGGAGTTCTCCGAAGAGCTCTGACATTGGAAGGTACTTGATGGCATTCGAGGCGTTCATTTGGTTCTTCAAGTACTGAACGGCTCGGTTGGTGAGGTCCGTCAGAAGGTACTTCTTTGACAAGTAGAGCACCGAGTTGACGTTGTCGATTGTCAGCGTCGCCTTGTCGGTGTAAACCGACCTAAACGTCTTGCCTAATTCGCGAAAAAGTGAGGCAACATACTCAAGAAGCACGTGGAAGGCGTCCGGCGTTCCGTCCGGAATCTCAACCACCAGCGGCTTCTCGATGGACGGCTTCTCGAACTCTCCGTAGAACATCTTGTCGAACGCATCGGAGGCAGAAGAAAGGATCAAAGCATGTGCTCCGAAGCTCTTGTGGTTCTCCTCCTAAAGCCGCTCGTCATATGCGACGGGCAGCGTCTCAAGATTTAGTGCGATACTTACGTCTCCCACAACGAATGTTACGTCGCACTTCGTATTGTCGGACATCAGGCGCCTCATGCGGCCATAGAGGTCGCGTTCCTCGACACGAGGAGAGGTCAGGCTTTCCAAGTCTTGCGCGGAACGATCCATTTCCCAGTTTCCCAAGGCTTGTGCGGAACGTTTCATTTGGAAGTTCTTCAGCTTCTTCATCTAAGAATGGACCCTTATTCAACAGATATCAGAAAAATCAACGTATAGCCCCATTTTTCGAATTTCGATGCAAGACAGTTAGGGCTACAAAGTTACAGGTCGCTTTTTGCTTACTACGCTGCTTCTATTAGAAAACAAAAAAATGCGTGGCCTTATAGTCAATGCATACCTTATTCGAAGCGATCGCTCTCTGCTTTCAGTGGACCAAATCAGGCGAAATTCAGCGTGAACGTGGCAAAGAGGTTGCCGAATGAAGCGAAACAAAAAAGTTATCGAAACACTTGATAGCTCATGCGACTTGTGGAATAACACGCAACAAGAAGCAAAGGCGTATGTTCGGGCGGCCGTAACTTTTTTCCTAGCCAACTGACTTGGCTATTCTTTTCCAATTTTGTATAGCTCGAACCCCTACCGAATGATATCAAACTGGCCCCGATAGCGAAACCGTTTTCTGGGTGGGCGGGGGGAACAGACACCATCGCTCTTTTACAAGGATTCGGAACTCGTCATTGCAAAACACGATAAACAACATTACAGCAGTCAAATCTTTCTGTGGCGTGTCCAAATTGGGCTGAGCGATGACTCACGCACGTCGGCGCACAATCGTGTCAAAGAAGTCGACAGCAACAGCAAACGTCGCACTTAAGGCCCTCGGTCAGTGATCCAAAAGAAATAGTTCGTCATGTCGACTAGTGCACTAGCATTCGTCAGAATTACTCATTGAGTGCTATTCCAAATGCGCTAAACAAGTTTTCCCTGAAAGTGATCCAAGGAAGACCGTTCAATGCCGCGTGACGAACATTGGGAAACGTGTTTTGCACACTGTGCTTACGAAAATCTCCTGGACAAATGACTCATGCATGACTCATAATGTCGCAAAGTTCTCTCAAAATGATGAATGACAACAGAAGCAGAGACACCATGAGTCGAAACTTACAGGGAACAAAATCAGGCAGCACTAACAGAGTTGGGCAGCATTCTGCGATTTTCGAGCATATGTGTGCGCTGCTAGACACTGCAAAGGTCAGAGCATTAGCTCGGGTCTTGTTCTAGTTCGGTAAGTGACATCGGAAGCAGACTCTACACAGGCCGAAATCAACAGGAAATAAAATCAGGCAGAACTTACAAGGTTGGGCAGTATTCTGCGATTTACTGGCATCTGGCTAAACATCACAAATGTCAGAGCATTAGGTCGAGTTTGGTTCGCCTTCGGTTTACGCTTAGTCTTGAGTGCTGGCCCTAGGTCCTTGTGCCACCGAGTCGCTGAGCCCGAATCCGACACCGTGCCGGGTGAAGTCGTTCTGTAGGCGTTGACGTCAGGTGCTAGCGCGGTCGCTAGCGTCGTTGCGTCCGGGGAAGTGATCACGGAAGCAGTCGTTCTCAGCTTTTAACCCCGATGTTTTCTTT
The DNA here is from genome assembly GCA_020875895.1 of Aphelenchus avenae. Lineage (NCBI taxonomy): Eukaryota > Metazoa > Nematoda > Chromadorea > Rhabditida > Aphelenchidae > Aphelenchus > Aphelenchus avenae. The sequence continues at coordinate 256,903 of JNEY01000085.1, read as the reverse complement.
ACGGCCCTTGTCCCGTGTCCTCCCCTCTTCGTTCTTGCGTGCGCCTTATTTACATCGGACGGCGCCACGGAGGCGCTCATTGCCCTCGGCGCATTCCTTAGCTAGCCTCCGACCATCCCGATCGGCCACAACGCACGAAGCGGAGGTGACGCGATCGATCTCCGATCGCCCGCGTCACCTTGACATGCACTTTGTGTCGCATGTTATGCATGCAAATGAGCCCGCGCAGCTGATCACGTCGTCCCAAGGGAGAAAGTCGGCACATGGCGTACGCATCGTATCCCTGCAGCCTCACAACTAATGACGTTCGTTACGGACCTCCGACGACGCTAGCGACGATTCTCGCCACTCCTCCGACCGCCTATCGTCTCTTGAAAGGCTTCGTAGAGCTGAAGAAGGGCGACCTCAGCGGTCATCAGACGGGTACAACGGAAACGCAGACCTCATGGTACAACGGAAACTCCTGTTTGCCCGTAGATTCAGTGCGGAATACCCATAAACTTTTTATACTTATAGAACTGGACTACTAAACCCACAAATTCATCGTACGCGCTGAATTTGTTCACTCTACCCAGAGATTTTCAAGAGCCAAAGATAGGTATGGTTCCTTCTACCCATCATAAAATTAAACCTCGAATCCAGAGCATAGTCCCTTGGTGCCGGAAAAATCCTAGGCCCGGCCCGACGACCTCCAAGCCCGGCCTGGCCCGGCCCGATTGAGCCCGTTCGGGGCCCGTAGAACAAAAAGTCGAAAATTTTATGGTTATTCCTCCCGGAAATCACCAAAAGAATAAGACTATCGTCATAAATCGGTGCATTTCGATCAAATTATGTGTAGTGCTTAAAGCTAATTACCCTGTACAAATGCAAAATGTTGCGGAAACTTTAACCGAAATTACACATTTGCCGATAAAAACTGTTCAAAAATAGCGTGGCTATTTTAAAATTAAAAAAACGCGACACGGGCCTGGTCGGGCCTCATCGGGCCGCCGGGGTTCCAGGCCCGGCCCGGACTGGCCCGATAGCCCGATCGGCCGGGCCTGGCCCAGGAGGTCCTGTACACCCCTGAGCATAATTATGTCACGTGTCGTTAAGAAAAACACAATCCAAATTAAATGCTTTCATTTTTTGCATCTACCTCTTCCCTGTAGGTCCCATTATCAAAGAAAGGTCGAGGATGCTTAACGTGTTGCCCCTGATATCGAGGCGTTGCCATATAGCTACGCATAAACTACAACGCCCATTGTTCTGATCGTCTGTGCAGACTTCGATAGACGACGCTGAAATTATGCTTCAGCTACTAACGTAGTGGCGAGGCAGGGGAGAAACCGTCCGCTGACGTTTAGTGGCTACACTATGAGCACTTTACTAGCTTGACGGTATGTGCAGCCATGAGCGTGATGCTGATATGTAATGCTAGAACGAACGCCATATAAGGCTACACATGTACGCCAAGCGTCAGATGCACGGTATTCGACTTTTGCCAGCGATGGCCCTTCGCCTGTTTCTGGCGGTCTTCTTGATGGTTTTCGCATTGGTGGCCGGCCAGTCCACCACGCCGACCGAGAAGGCATTTGTCCGCTACAAAGTCGTGCCGGACGTTCTGCCAGTGGCGCCGAAGGAACAAGCGTACGTCCGCTACGACAGCGGAGCTCAAGCGCGATTGGGAAACGTGATACAAGTCAGCGACGTAAGTGGTCACGTAGGGAGTGTTACTCGTGAACATCGTATGAGCTCTTTGAAATGGCGTCCTTAGGCTGAACCTAAATTATACAACGGCGTCGGAGGGGAGGAGGCGGCCTAACCCTGATCATGCCAGTTATAAGCGCTAGTGCAAATACTAATCAAGAGAGGTAGAGGGAGGGGTACAAAAAGGTCCATTGCGTACTCTCTGGACGAAGCCGTTCACACAGTGATAGCCGACGGCATACCAGCGATGTGCGGAAATCAGTGTCGCCAGTCGTTGGTTCGTGTATTATGTCTCAAGAATTTGAAACGGCCCTAAATTATGATTTCGCTTTTTGCCAATAGTTTACCCGAGCGCGGCCTGCGCCAGCAAATGCCCCGAAATACTTTCTAGAGCTCAGTTTTTGAACAATTTGCGAATGCGTCGACATTCTAGACAATAGAGCAGCATGCAAGCACGGAAGACTTAGTGATATCTTTCAGCATAAACATAAGCCTATAGGCACGAGCTCAGCCGAAGGTCTTGTGGCCGGTAGACGACGCCAACGCCTTCTACACGCTTATGATGGTCGACCCGGGCGCTGTTCGTGGTACCCCGCGGGCGAATGCACTTCACTGGATCGTAGTGAACAGCCCTGGTACCGACGTGTCCAAGGGACAGACATTAGGATACTTCGGCCCAGCGCCGCCGTACGGCGACGGATATCATCGCTACGTGCAACTGGTCTACAAACAGACGGGCCTCATTTCGGCGACCGCCTTGAACGATCCGGGCCTTAGCGGTCCGTTCGACGTCGTCGCTTTCGCGGAGCAGTACCTCTTAGAGCAGCCGCCAGTGGCCGGTAACTTCTTCCGCAGCCAAGAAGTCTAGACGGTGTACGAAACCGTGAACAGCATTGAAAAATTCTATTTCTTGTTGCGATAAAATAAAGCGAATTGTAAAGGGAAGCTGGGAGTATAATCTTCAGGTGTGTTATATGTACTTTTTACATGCGTTCATGCGTGCTTCTGGGGGTACGTTGTTTAGCTTAGTCTGCAATAAGAGCATCTTGCATTCTACCCGCTTTAGTGTGGATGCGAATCTGGCGACCCCACTTAAACCATTAACCACACCAGAAACAGTGTTCAGCCCTGTTTCCCGATATTATTTCCGTTCGTGCACTGTAAATAGTAGAGATCAATGCCACACACCTAATTTGGCACATTCCTGAACTATTAGCCGATGACATATTTCGAACGCTCCTGGGCTGTACCGGTTCCCTGCAAGGGCTCAGTGCAAGAAGACAGGAACCGCAAGCACAGTCCCGGACCAGGACCCTTAAAATCGGTTCCCGGCCCTAAAGCAAGGCAAAGAGCAAGTAAGAACACGAAAATATGTTTTTGACCCCATTTCGTACTTTTAGCAGGTAGAATCTTTGCCATTTACACGATTTTCGAGTCGTTTCACCTGAATAGACTGCAGGAGTGGCTTTAGCCGTGAGTAAAAGTCAGTTACCGGAAAAATGTGGTGGGCAGCGAAAATTTATGGCTAAAGTTAGCTTCGTGCACTTTAAGCCCATTTCTGTGTAACTCAAACGTGAATATGCGGAGTACAAAGCGACTTTCAGACTAACTTGGCGCTTAAAATCGGATCAAGCCTCCACATTTGTACTTTTGCGATGATTCTTAGAATGTACTTGGACACTTTTCCGGTCGTTTTCCGGCCGGCCGACGCGACTAAGTCGGCGTTGCCAGGGAAGCGCACGAACGTCTAAAAACGCGAGAGATCCGCGCCACGCGGCGGCCTACTTCGGCACCTATTTGAGACCTAATAAGCTATTGACCGCGCATGTGCGAAAGTGTCGAATTTGATTCTACTCACTGCAGTTTTTGCCTCCTCCCCTTCCATGCGCTCAAGTTACGACATCGCAGCTAGGCTCTACGTTTAGATAACACTACTATGTCCACAGAGTAAACCGCGCTTGCTACAACCCAGGAAAAAGGCGAAACTTTAGCTGCTCCGCGAGTTAATGCTTAGCTGTAGCTTACAATTGTTTGCACAATATGTCATAGCTGTTCAAGATGCCCACTTATAACGCAGGATTTCAGGATAGGGGGTGGAGGTCGGGGACAGAGGGGAACCCCTAAAACAGGGTAAGAAGTTATTGGAGAAAAGCTAGCTCTTGTTTTCCAAACAAAGGAAATTCATCTCAAGTGTTCCGCGAGGAAACATAGTTTCCTTTTCCACTAGACCACTTTAAGGAACGTGAAACAGTGTTTGCGATGCCGTTGTTCTTTGCTACGTATCGTGTTCTTACGCACATAATACGTGGGCTCTTTGCAGATCGCGCATCGTTCGTAACAAGACTTAAAGTCACCTTCGTTCGCCACAATGTCCTTGCCGTCCATGGCGTGGTCCCCCGTTAACTCGCCGTCATCAAGTCCTCCTGACCTGAAGCCTTTCTTGCCGTCTCCTTGCGAGATTCTCCCTGACGTCGCTATGGAATGTGACAGCCAACTGGCCGTTCCTCCTTCGGACAACGGTGGAACCGTTGCGAAGAAAGCAAAATCGACGAAGAAGAAGACCGAAAGGGACGCTTATGCGCCGACTAGCTGTGACATATGTGGCGGACCTACGAGCACACTCCACTACGACATTCCGAGTTGTAACTGCTGCAAGTTTCAGTCTTTCTCTAGCATGACTTTAAGCTCACATTTTAGGCAGAACTTTCTTCCGACGGTGCATCGTGCTCGGCCAGGCTTACGTCTGCTCGAACGGCGGAAGGTGCCCACGATTCTCGGGTATGCCGCGTAGAAACTGAAATACTTTGCTAACGCGCATTAGGCTATGATGTCTGCCTCTGATAAAACAGTATGAAAACACCACGTGCCGCCAACGTGACCGAACTTCTCGGTCGGCTTCAGAACTTCGGCATTTTTTTGTCCTCGGTCATTAAGATTCGGGTTCGGTTCAAAAACCAAAAGTTTTCTCAAGATTATGTTAGGTGCCCGGCAACGAAAGGTGGAACATTTTCTGTTGGCATCGCCTGCAGCGCGCTATATATGCCTTGGTCCCCCCTTTGTTACTTTTCTGAAGTGTCCGGTTTTCGCCCTATTAGTAGTCTTTTCTGGGGGGCCCCCCCCCTAGCTACGCCACTGAGCATCAGCACAGAGCAAACAGCGGCATGCAGGTCGAGTGCCAATTCCCGGGTCCTTGCTTTCGTCGTAAGCTTCGCTTTTGTTTGAAAATTAGCGCATTCTAGTGCCAATACGAACACGAAGGACGGACGGTTGACATCCAAACCGCTAGTAACGGGCGCTACTGGACTGGTGTGGACTTCTTCCTTTGTATGGAGGTCGCCAAAACGTTGCCCATTTTCGAAAGCCTGTCAGTGGATGACAAGGTGAGTTTGACCACTGTCAAGGCATCCTCAGTTAACGATTCCAGGTGAAGCTCCTGTCGTACAATCTCCTGTCGAATCTGACACTTATGCGGGCATTCTACTCGGCGGATAAGCAGTCGTCAGTAATGATCTACCCGGACGGCAGCCTGCCGATATTCCCTTTCGTGTAAGTCTACACAATACAGAGGCACCCCAGAATTCGGATTCATAATTAAGTCGATTTGCCTGTTTTTTATGCATCAGCAGAATCGGACGACTCATTTGACACTGTAATTGCAGGCTAACCGGCCTAGAGGACGAAGTCTACTGTCGAGTGCTTGAGCCACTTAAACGAGTCGATCTCGCCATCGAAGAATACGTCCTGCTCAAGGCAATTTCTTACTGCAATGCAGGTCGCGAAAGCCGTGGAAATCCAAACTCATATGGGTGTTCCAGGTGTCGAAGGACTGTCTCAGCGTGCGCGAATGGTCCTCAGCGCGGAACGGGAACGCTACGCCTCGGCTCTTCTGAAGCATCTGCAGCGTAAGCACGGCAGAGAACGTGGAGCAGTTAAATACGCAGAAGTCATTGCGTTGGTGGAGACCTATTACTACTTCGGACAGCGCTTCCACGATCACATGCTGAGAGTCGAACTCGTTCTCCGCACAAGCGGTCGCCTAAGGCTGCGAGGCAAACTGCAGATGATCGAGGACATTATGCGACGTTAACGCTACAGAGTAATGGTTTCGCAGAAACCCCTAACGTTCTGGACTCCCATTCATCAAGCAGTAAAATAGTTTGAAGGAAACGGCAGTTGTCTGGACGCGACAAATGCTCCAGGGGACTTGTTAAGAAAATGTACCCGAGGTCACTAACACAAGAAAGGCCTTGCCGCAACTCCGTGTTCGAGTACTCTCTGAAAAAAATTTCTGAGTCTTTGTCCGTTGCTGCTTGGTCCTGGGTCGAGTTCTATCTTATTGCCAGACTGCCAGACAGCGACGGGTGGGAAGGTGGTGCATGACTAAAGCGCGCCTTCCTGGTAGCACAAATAACTGTGCGCGCTTCTGACCGCTGATGTCGTGCTTCGATCATCCTAGCAAGCATCTGCGGCCATTAGGCAGTTTTTAAATGTCGGTACCGATTCTCAGTAAAGAAATATCCGAGTACTGGAATGACCTGGGCACCAAAATTTCGTGCAGCCGCACTAGGCACAACGTACTCTCCATTTTGTGCGTCACTGGATCAAGCGCGCAACGTGCGTAGTTTTAGTTGCGTCCAGGATTTTCGTATTTCGAAAAAAATTGAACAATGTACGTCAACCGGTTCTTTCAGATACCTCAATCCCAACCGGCCCTTCTCGAAGACCTCAACCTCAACCGATTGAGGTTGAAGTCAAACCCCAACCGTTTAGAAAATTCTTCCTCGTTCTCCAATTGATGAAGACCACAAGGGTTACTAGGCGAATGATAGATGTCTTCCCGGATGCCGAATTTTGCCCAGAGGAATTTTTGGTCAGTGCGAGAATAAACTTCCTGCTGCGGCGGATGCTGCGAAAGGTGAGGAAGAACCTAAAAACCAAACACAAGCAACGTCTATTTTGCCACATTTTGTCGTCCTGGCGCTGAGCTCTTCGCTAATGGTTCTGGAAACTGAAAGCTCAACCATTACCTCAAACTCAACCTTAACCGGACGGTTCAGAAAACCTTACCTCAACATCACCCTCAGCCGGTTGAGGTTGCGGTTAAGGCCGAAACCGTGGGGGCGCCATTTCACGACCCAAAAGTGTCCGAAGATGAAATCAGACAACGTACTGACTGACGCCAGCAAAGCATCCGAAAATAAAATTAGTGTCACTCCTCCGAGGATCATAACATTTCCCTTGTGATTTCGGCTGATCCCGGACGCGCTTTTCCCACCGAGCGTGTGGATTCGGTAGGGGATCACCAAAATTTGATTTTTTGCATCATCGGCCAGTATATTTCCGTTTATAATTTCAGCGCAATACAGTGTGAACTCTGTCCATTGCAAAGGGAATCGCATCTGTTGCTTCGACGTACCACCAACCGCATGTCGCATCGCATCGGTACGTTGATGTACACTTACTAGTACGTAGTCCGGTATGCATAACGATCGTCAACAATCATGTGCACGGGTCTCAAGTTCCGGGCCCGGACCCGCCCGCGGGTCCCAAGTTGGGACCCGGACCCGCCCGGACCCGGGCCCGGGTCCGGGTCTCGGCGGGTCCCGCCGAGTCCGGACCCGGTGGATCTGTAATCCGAGATGGTAAGGGGGGACCCTTTGGTAAAAAATTTTTTTCAAAGTGAGTAAATTTTTCGAGGTATAAAGGCTCTAAATCAATTAGTATAGCCTAGTTGTCATTACACGATGTCACTTTTCACAAATTTAATCCAAACTTTGATGAATTTTGGTCGGTTGTGGGCAATCTTGACCAAAATTTACCACCTCGGGTCTAGCCGGGTCTTTCCGGGTCCGGGAGACCCAGACCCGCCCGGACCCTGACCCTGGCAATTCACGAAAGTCATGGACCCGGACCCGCCCGGACCCGCCCGGACCCGCGGGTCCCGGCGGGTCCGGACCCGCCTGCACATGATTGATCGTCAACGTTCTGACATCCAGTGTCCGCACCGCTAGCTTGTCGGAACGGTTAAGTAAATACCTCAAAGATATTACGCCTCGACAAAGTACAGGAAAGTAAACGTAAATGACCTGCAAACCTGGGATTTTTCAGCTTTCATTCTGTTCTGCTAGGGTTTCCCGGAAGACTGGGGACTGACATTAGGGTCATCGCACATACTCCCCATTGTCGCGCGGGCAATTAGTACCAGGTGTACGCTTTTTTCGTTTTGTAGTCGATTAATCCCTTTACGCTTCCACTGGACTGGACTTAATGATGGTTGACTTTGTTACGAAGAGTACCCTGTAAGAGCAAGTGAACTCGCTCAGGGCTGGTCTGGTAACGGCTCATGGCTTTCATTGTGTCGATACTAAATGTCCGAAACTACAGCAAGTACCTGCGGATCTTTGAACATTTTGTGCCGAATTGTTCTAGATGATATACAAGTTCCTAAGGCACCTGCTTGGACGATGTACATGTGCTAAATAAGCCAGGTGCGGACCTAGACTTGTGCTTCTTTTTTTCGCCTAGAGGAAGTCAGTTAAAGAAGCAACCTGCGGATATGCACGTTCGCAGCTGTCGTGAAAATCGCCACGTAATTTCCACTACGGTTCACTGCTTATTCGAGTACGAAACAATTTCAATGCCGTTTGCAAGATCTACTTGCCTCTCTAAACACATACGCAGAACGGACCTTTGAGCACTCCAACTTGCACTTGACGAGTTCGAATTGCCAACAATGCACCGTCATTGGTCTGGAAGACCAAGTGAAGCCTCAGACTGTAGCCCTTAGTTTGTAACGTAATAAGATGATCAGGTCTAATAGCCTTTCGTTAGTGCGGTGAATTTGTAGCGGCACTCCGGCTACCACAGACAAATGTTGTCGGACCTGCGTTATTTTGTAAGCGCGACTTTTGCGTTTGTATCATACACACCTTCCGGTAAGGACCTGTGGCTGCTCTGCTCTTTTGCCCTACCTATTTAATTGCCGGTAGTGAACTGTAGTGCAAGTAATTCCAGAGAATTGCTGGGGATTCGTTGACGGTGGTACGCTTCCGCTACGTATTGACGCTCGCGTCGTTTCGCTAACGTGTGCTCGGCGTTCTTGTAGGAGCACAATGACAGGTAAGCGTAGCATATCGTCATCACTTCAAGTTAAACCTTCTTCGTCCCGGAATTAGACAATTGTAAAATGTTCTTCCGCCTTTAGCTAAGTGGCGTATCTTCTCGTCACGCAAGCATAAGACTCTTGCTTTTTGTGTCCGACGAAGTTTTGGCCCATCCTTATGGAGGACTTCACACGATCGTCTAAGGGGTGCTTTTCCTTTCTACGCTTCTTTCAAGCCCCATTTTCAAAATAAAAATTGAGCAGCCACAAGTTTTTGTCGGTACCAAGACGCGGAACCTTAACTGACGCACGTACTGCCTTCTTGTATCCGAGCCGAACGTTAAAACGGGATAAGTATAGTTCAAAAAGCGCCGTCTGAAAACTCCTTTTTTCCTTGATTTCAATGGCTGCATCTCTTATTTAGACTATGCCTACTGGCATCGAGTCAGCGACACCGTCTTGAACTCGTCGTCCCTGGTCCTCAATCTCTTCTTGCTAGGGCTCATTCTTAGCAGCAACGAGCTCCGCTTGAAGGTCTACAAGTGGATCCTCTTGATCACTTGTCTTAGCGACGTTGTTTTTGCAATTGTGACCCTAATCGCTCAACCGGTAAGTCCACTAGTACTCAAGAAATTCCAGATAAGACCACGCTGTCCAGGTAACTCTAATCGCGGACGGACACTTCTTGCTCTTCGCGAATGGGTTCTTTGCCGGTCGGAATCGAACGATGGACTTCGTGACGACCGTCGCTTTCCCGTGTGCGATGCATGCGAACCTCATATGCCTAGTCCTGCAGTTCGTTTTTCGCTACCTCTACGTATGCTCGGAGAATAGGTACCTAAAAACAGCCTCGAAAAACTATATCCATCCATGATTTAGCGGTATTAGCCGAAAATCCGTGGCAGTCATAGCCCTAGTAGCTGTCATCTGGTGGTCCTTCGAAGCACTCGTCTCTATCGTCATGTTGTACGAGCCGGTGAGCTTCCAGCGTATTGCACTCGACTATCTGGACGAGAGCAACTGGCCTCATTCCGCCAAGCTTCTGCCGAACGTTTTCGGTTGTAACTTGGTATGGGCTTAAGAAAAGTGGACATATTGCTCACATGCGGCTTTTAGCTGGACACGAGGATGCTGGTCAACTTAGCGACGTACAACGTTGACGTCATAGTCGGTTATGCGATCATAATCTGGTGCGAGTACAAGGTCGCCAAACACCTGCGTAGCATCGGCGTGGCGTTCTCGAGCCGGACGCGGAAGATGCACGAGGAGGCGCATAAGGCTCTGATCGCGCTGGTAAGTTCAGCTGTGGAGGCTTCCTTCTCCCTCTCTTGACGTTAGCCGAGTTAACCGGCTAAGGTGTGGTGCCGCTGTAAATCCACTTTTTTCGTTCCCTATGTCACTGGATACATGCAAACTATTTTTTGAGTAATTTAAAAATTATTTTAAACAACAAATGAAGACGAAAAACAAACCAAATGTTCTTTCATCTATGTGTGTTTACAAGGGGAACTGTCCAGATATTTTAAATTTCGTCGCTGCTTCTATTCCTTTATTGACTTTCCGGATGCTCACAGCGGTACTTTGCTAGCTTTGATGGGCTGTACCATGTGCCACTCGTGTTAAGAACTGCCGAATAATTGCCCTCGTAACCTAAGAAATACGTGAACATCGTACTGCTTGCTCATAAGCTTGTCTTTTTTTAGGCCATAACACCCTTCATCACTCTCTTCCTCCCACTCATCGTCTTCATGGCGCTCATGTTCACTCAGAAGACGCCCGGTTGGCCTCTGGCCTTCTTGTGTTCGACGCTAACCTCGGTCACACTCTCCAACCCCATAACGACGGCGTTCTTCGTGCGTCCCTATCGACGCAGGGTGATCCGTCTTGTTAGCCACATCTGCGGTTCGATTCGCGTGCTGCCGTCTTCGTGGATCGACTTATCGTCGGATATGCGCACGTCAAACATCGGTGGCAGTCGGCGGTTGCCTGCTCTGGATAGCGTAAAATGGACGTCGGCGCTAGGCAAACCATAATCTGCACAGTTGTATTTAACCGTCGATTATGCCAGCAATTCGCGTATAAAACCCTTACAGACTGTGGTCTATGGTGCTACAATGGGGAATGTGCTTCGAATCTCAAGTCTTTCGATTACTGATTAAGCGTTACTTTTGCTGCGGCGCTTTGCAGACAAAGAGAGGTCCGCGTTTTTTTCTGAGACAGACAGGCGGCGTACCGGCACGCCTAGTCAATTTCGAAGCCTGTGAAGACCTGTTTATCGCCGTCATTCGTATCGAGACAAGCGGGTGTTTGTTATAGCGACAGTATAAAGGTACAATTCTTCTAACTTTCACACGTTTAGGGGATTGAACATAGCGTAAAGAGAACCTGGGGAAGACGAAATACAGACGGCGTCTGAAAATGTCTCCTCAGACCGGCCTTACTTTTCGCATGGGATAAACGTCATTTTCCGCGGCTGAAGCCTAGGAGGGAAGTCCTAGGAAAGCTGGTGTGAAACGTGAATAGAGATTCATAGATGCAACTCGTTATTAGATGCATAGATGCAATTCGTTATGGGACACGGTCTAGAGACTTGCCTGAAAATTGGACTTTTGCTTACACGCTAGCAGCTGATCCGTTCGCCTATACATTGCCTCGTACCGTCATCCTCTTAGCGTAAAAAACTAATTCAATAGTGCTTAGTAGACCGAACACTCGGAATCCTTCGGGCCGCTGTTATCTTTATTTACTTAAAGCACATCACACAAGAAACGAAGATATACAAGTGCGTAAGTTGGTGATGGTTCCCGGCGCGCCGGGCAGCCACGCGATGACGACGTTTCCCGGCTCCGGCTGGTTGTCCGGCTGCGGAGGGAAGAACTGGTCGCACCAGGGATGTGTGCCACGGGCGAGCGTCAGCGGGTTGCCGTAGTCCACCGGCGAGCCGCCGTCGCTCCACGCGGCACTGATCCAGTCCTGGTCCACTGTGCACGAGGCGGAGGCCAATGTAGAACCAGTTCTTGAGTCCAGCGGCAGCGGCGAGTTCTAAATCCCACCGTAAATACTGGGAGTAAGCCACAGGGGTCCCAGATGGATTTTTGCCTAGGGGCGGGGTGGGGGGGGGGAGGTGTCGAGGGCGTTGGCCGATTTTTTTGGGAGGGGTTGCTAATTTTGTGGAAAGATTTTTTTTTACTTTTTTCTGTGTTCTCCGAATGACAACACTAACCTAATCCCGCCACATACGAACCCAGCGGTTTTCGGAAATTCTTCCAAAAGTTTTCATTATATATTTCCGCGGGGGTAAAAATATCCAATATGTTGACGACAACCGCTTTTTTCAAGCCTTTTGTTAACAGCGACTTACGCCAAACAAGTTGGTTCTCCGCGTCGCTGTGGATGGAGACCACGCCACCGCCGAGGGCCTTGCAAGTCGCTTCGTATTGAGCAGAGCTGGCGGCCAAGGGCACGGGCTAGAAGAACGCGTGCATTTTGCCGTTTTAGGAGTGAAACAATGGAACCTTTTCAAAGAAGCCCTATTGTTCCCTGCTCCGTTTCACTGGGGAGGATAAGGGCTTCGAGAACAAAGAACCGAACGGTACGGCGTTCATTGCCGTAGCTTAGATATTATGTTAGCGTGAAATAGGCACTAAAACAAGCCATCGAATTTTCAAAAATTAGAACAGACGATGATCTAAAAAATTGGTCTTGTTGGCTTTTCCCAAATTCGAGGCCTCACCTCAAGGAACGGAGACTGTACGTCGGTGCTCAGCGGATTGCCATAGGTAACAGGCGTTCCGCCGGACCAGGCGCAACCCTTTAGCCGAGTGTCCGGGGGCTGGCAGGCCGATCCAGTAGAGGAAGACCTTTCGGCAGCCGCATTCCTTCTGTCCTCGCTTGATCAGGTCTAGAAGAAACTTTGGCACTCGGAGTTACTGAACCCCTGGGATAACGGCTATGAGGCGGAAGGCTGCATGCACTTGTGACCATTGCACGCAGCGGAAATGGGCGTACCCCCTTCCGTCTCCCTACTGTGCCGTAAGGCAGTAATGGCACAGCGAAATCCACGACTCTGGGTTGCATTACGGTCCGAGTTGCGATCCCTGATGCATTACTGTCTGCGTACCTTTGATGAACTCATTCTGCGATGCGCTGTGGATGGACGCGAGTTCACCGCCGTTGGCCTGCAGAAGGCCTGCGCCTCCGCGTAGCTGAAGTCACGATCGCAGTCGGCGGAGCTCCGGTATACCTGTAAAGAGTCACGTGAGCAACCAGTTCAAGTGATGGTCCGATTAAAATTTGCTTACCTTGTAGCATCGGTTCTGATAATCCCCAGCGGCACTTTGGTGGAGGAATGAGCTGGCCAAATGTGACGACAGGTGACCAACAAAACATTGAAAAAATCGGCATTTTTTGGGGTGTAACCCTTTTTTATGGCGGGTCAAATGGTTACCGTATTCCTTTCATTATAGACCCCTTTAAATAGAGCCCCCCCTTGAATATAGCCCCCTCGGAGAGACCTTACGAAAAATATAGCCCCAGGGGCTATCTACAATGAAATCCGGTACTTAAGGTCAAAATGAAGAATGGATTGTATTCAGGTCACCAACAGAGTTGTGCCATACCACTTTTTCTGGCCATTACCCATACCTAGCCGTTACCATTGCCCACTAGACAGTTTCCCGCCATTACCATTATCTCCATCACCCGAAGTCATATTTCGAGAGTGCGGCTTCCAAGAGTGCCAACTTAAGAGCGCGGCTTTCGAGCGTGCGTCTTTCGAGAATGCGGCTTAGAGAGAATGCCAGTGTTAGAGTGCGGCTTTCTAGAGTGCGGCTCTCGAGCGAGCCTTATTTGATGCACCTTGTACTTTCTCGTAAGCGTCTCGTCGCTGGCTTCAAGACGATTCTGTGTAGGAAACAACGTCAAGTGCATCGTCAGTTCCGAGACTATCCTACAGGAGTCGACTGATGATGTCGGTGTCGATGTCGACCAAGAATGCCTCCGATGGTTCCTACATTGCGGCGACTGCGTGGCTCGGGTTGAAGCCAACCATCGTTGGGTCGACGTAGATGCCAAAACGCTTTAGGAGCTCTGCCTTGACCCCTCGAACATTTCAAAGAACTCTTGAGCAAAATCACGACCGTTCGCAGACGGAAGAGCAGTGTTCAGGCGTCTAGTAAGATTGAAGCAGTGGGTTAGCTTTGTTCGTTTCTAAAGCATTTTGTGCCAATCTGAATTACAATTTGTGATACTGACCATCGTGGAGGGGCTCAGTTCCCTCGAAGTTGTCGCGATGATCTACTTGTTTAGCACAACTTTTGGTAAGAGAATGACGAAGGAGGCCTGGCGAGCGACTATTCGCTTCGGCGTCAACGACCGGACAAAAATTATGGTCGAATTTTCTGTATCTGCGCTGTCAGAATGCCCATACCTGTCAGCTTTAAAGGGAAAAGCGTCCGTTTTGTTGCATACAGTTATGTACGGAGTTGCAGCTGTCTGCTCAATACTTGAGATAGGGGCTGGCCACCCGTACCGGACCCCCCCCCCCCCGCGTACCGTATGCCGTACCGTATGTTACGGCCCGTACTAGTGTATAGTGCTAGTCGGCCGTGACGTGTCGTCAGCCGTGATCACGTCACGGGTCACGTCACGGTAGGGGTCATCACGGCACGGCTCAAGTCAGGAGAGTACCCCATAACGGCGCCGTGATCCGTTAAAAGAGCTAAAAACACTGCAGTACCGTATGCCGTGCCGTACCAGACCCCCCGTAAGTAGTATGTAGCCCGCTTTTATTTGAAAACCCCCCTTGGGAAAATGGGCTAAGCCGAAACCTATAGGGCCTTTTTAAGCCGAAACCTATAGGGCCTTTTTAAGCCGAAACCTATAGGGGTTTTTATAAGCCGAAACCTACAGGGCCTTTTTAACTCGAAACCTATAGGGCCTTTTTTAAGCCGAAACCATGCCATTCCTTATTCAAACTCGCGCCAAAATTTGGCGCGAATTCAAATTCCAAATCCGTTTTCAATATGTTCGCTTAGTTAGCAACTGCTGTCAGCTGCCGTTATGGTGTAGTGGCCTATTCTCGTTTCTACAAATAGGGATGACCGCCATTAAGTCCCATCCGGTCGCCGCGTGGTCGCACATGGCGCTAATTTGAAATTCGCGCCAAATTTCAAGATTTTCCACATTTCATTATCGCTACGGCGCAATTTTATTGTCGTAAAGCATGCATTATTTCGCAATTCTTTCCCACCCGGTCGCCGCGTGGCCGCACCTGGCGCGAATTTTGAAATAAGGCGATGACAAGGATTGCACGCTGGCACAACATGATACAAAAAAATCTACAAATTTAGCGCGCATTTTCAAACTGGCGCCATGTACGACCACGCGGCAATCGGGCGGGAAAGAATTGCGAAATAGTTCCTGCATGACGCCATTAAAATTTCTCCGTATCCATTGTGAAATAGGAAAATATCGGAATTTGGCGCCAATATCAAATTCGCGCCAGGTACGACCACGCGGCGACCGGATGGGACTTAATGGCGGTCATCCCTATTTGTAGAAACGAGAATAGG